>JAHWFP010112525.1:0-31632 GCA_023313725.1 Lithobius niger
TAATGTGAACTTGTCGCGACCGCTTAGGATGGCTGACAGAGAAGCGGATTCGTTGAGCGAAATACAAACCATGCAGGTAGCCTTTAAAATGGAAGAATTTTACTATTTACAAAGTGTACAATGAATTAAAAATGGGTTTACAGGTATTTGCTGACGATGAAATGCACTGTGAAACCGATGATAATTTCTATTTTTTTTTCCTCCCTCACTAAGCCGCATATTATTTATTTGTTGTTCTTGTTGCTTGTAGCCCAAATTAGATCTTGGGCTACTCTGTTGGAGTTATTTACCTGAACGATCCTTCTGGTTGTGCCAGAAGAAAAAGAAATGTCAAACAAACAAGTGGGCCCTGAGTGCCAAAGTAGTCCTACATCATTTCGAGCCAAACAAATTGGCCGTGTCGCTGGTCCCGGTGATGGGATCCAGGTTTGGAACTGAAAGACTCCGGTCCCGGTGAAATTGTTAAAAACTAGACCTTGATCTTGTTAAAAGTGAACGTAATCTGTCCAATCACAAGATAGGCCTACTTACCGTAACCAACATCATCGGCTCTAAACTAATCTCAGTTTTCCTAAAAACTATGCTTTTATGTTTGCCGGGATCCATACTCGCAGATCTGTGGTCCCGGCAACGTGTCCAAGACAGGCCTGACAGTTAGGTGCCAACCGGGACTAGAGACACAGCGTAATAAATTAAGGCTAGATACCACCCAAGGCTACAAAAGGTAATTTCTGTCTGAATGTAGAACTGCCTTTTTATAAAGTGCCGTGAAGTCTGTCATAAATTTGTTCGAATCTCGATTTTCTGCAGTCAAGTTATTACACAAATGGTAATACAGAACATTACCTAGTGGTTGATGCCAATAGTATACAAGCGTGGTGTATGTTATATTCTGTAGATGTGAAACGCTAGCACACACCACTACTGATTTTTGAAAATGAGCATTTTACGTTGAGGTTTTGTAAGCATAATGTTCAAGTATTAAGTATTAAAGGTTTAACTCACTCAACTGGTTTTGCACGTCGGCGAATTTTCGATCCTTTCCGCGGACTTCTTCAGGCCAAATTAAAGTTATACACAATCCTAGAATCCATCGCCATAGATCTCCAAAAACCAACCGTCTGCAATCTCACCAAAGGGGCCTTCAGAAACGTAAATGCACTCGTTCCCCACCACCTACAACGAAAACCCATCCCAGCACTGAAGCAAACCCAAGCCGACCCAATCCCAACAGGGGCCATAAAACAATTAAATTCAAACTCGCAGAACGGGCACCATCAACCACCACGAGCAAAGAAGAAGGACGGGATGTAGTGCTCCGGAAAGTCATCATGAATATGTGTAAATAGTGTATATAACTTTAATTTGGCCTGAAGAAGCACCGCGGAAAGGATCGAAAATTCGCCGACGTGCAAAACCAGTTGAGTGAGTTAAACCTTTAATACTTAATACTGATTTTTCATGAAAAAGCTGCGATCATCTTCACCAAGAGGCTAGAAGAGCTCCATTCTGGTATCTTAATTTATTTTCTTTTTAGTCTTCTTTGCGGCCGAACCAGCCGAGATTAGACTATTGCAACGACTTAGTTTGTCCGTCTGTCCGTCCGTTGCTTTTTTCAACTTCACAACGGTACCAGATGAGACGACACTCTTTTCACCCTCCGATTCAGTGACAAAGTCAAGTTAAAAAATATGGCAAATTAAAACATTGTTGCTTGCTTGTAGCTAATAGGCTTTCGCAACATGACTATATGAAATGATCGTCGAATTTAAAACCTAAGGATAACATGCAAAGGTAAAAACAAAAGGATTTCGTTAACGACACACATTAACTTCGTTTAAAATACTAGTCTCGACGCCATTTTGGCATGGATGAGTAGGCTTAGTCTCAAACCGAACTCACCGTTACTTACGAAATTAAAACGGTGGGTAAAAAAAAAGTTAGGTCTAACCCTAAAAACTGAAAATTATGTCAACGTCAAGTTGCTGCGAGTCGCTGCTGGCGTCATCAACACTATTATGACGTCTTTCCCGTTGATCAGGGCCGTAACAAAGTTGTTTGTCGCCCGGGGGCAAAGCACAGAAATGGTGCCCCTTCCCATACACCGCGAAAGTACAAAGGCGCCCCTTCCCGTACACCGCAAAAGTAGAAATGCTAAATATTGTATATCATCATCGTAGAAGGATGTCCAACAGCAAGAAATTACCTCGAGGCCATTGTTTGTCATATTCGTTCGAAGATAATTATTCGAATATTCGTTCAAAATTCAAAAACTATCGTTTTTATTTACTGTGTAGGTCCGTCTCGCTAGCGTTTTTAATTGTTTGGCGCCCCCAAACTCAAACCTGGGGGGGGGCAGTTGCCCCCCCCCCCTGCCCCCCCGTACTTTACGGCCCTGCCGTTGATTTGCTCGCTGCCACTGGTTTTTTTAATTTGGGAGAATTACACTTTCACCACAAAGGTAAAGAATACACTTTACCACCAAACAAAACAGGTCCCTTGAAATTTTTGGTGAAGTCAGGGTCGTTCACCTTCATTAGCCACAAAAACGTAAATACAAGCTACTACTACATGCTGGAGCACTCACAAGTTGGAATTTCAAACTTTCGAACTTGTGAGTGCTCCAGCAAGTAGTTTTTGCCTGTATTTAAGTTTTTGTGGCTGGTGAAGGTGACCAACCCCAACTTTACCCCCTCGGGCCCTTGTAATCTTTCATTCTAACACACTCAACAAGAAGCACATCTAAGAGCACTCATTCACCATCAAACGTTTCTCTCATTGCTGGGTACCTCTCATGAATATAACGGGCCCTACACACGAAAATGTCAAAAACATTATTATCTTGAAGTTGCCGCCAAGCAAGACGTCCAATAAGAGCTGCAACCCCGCCTATAGCAGCCCTCCACACACGTCGCACAAGATAGGTAGAGATCAGTGGGCTTGATGCGCATGCTTGACATTAGAAAATTTTGTTGCCTCTACGACTGCAACTTGTGAACTGACGCTTTTCTAGTGTGACTTCCGAAGAAGAAGTATGGTTTCTTCGAAAATTCAAGTGTAGCCTAGTTGCGTTTTTTATTCGACGTGTCAGACGTCGAATTAATGCGGTTGTGGCCAAAAAACGGGGGTAGCCGATTGACGTCAGCGACATCTCCTCAAAAACCAGACACATTTGTTCAATTCTGATCCTACAAAATTCAAGTATGTGGGTGGGACACTTGCAGTGCGCAAGTACAAAGGGTATTATGCTCAACAGAATATACATAAGCCATTTGAAGTATGATAACCTCTAAACAGTCCTTCAGCGAAAAACCGTCGCCCGATAGTATACGATCTCTGAATGACGTCAGCCAAATGTCATCGTAAAGGTGTGGGCTCATACGAAAAATTGCGGTGTGTAACTACGCATTTCGGCAAGTCAGCTCTTCAAATTGCGGTCGGTTGAGACTATGCATGGGCATCGAGATGGCTCCTCTCTCTAATCGCGAAATACAATACAAAGTGAGTCATCACTTACCTTTAGCGGTAATCTGGATGGTACACCGAATTTTTACGGAGGAATCTGGACTGTACATTGAATGCGAGGCGCTCGTAGCCTTGCTGCTTTCCCGGTGCGATATATTACAGTATTTTATTACGCTTATTTGTGGTGTTGTTTCTTATTGAACGAGTGAACGAGGCGAATGATGTCCTATTTTTACAGTGGCGGACTGGCCAGAGAGGGAAGGGCGGAATATTCCTCCTGGCCTCTAATTCTCCGATTTTTATTTTAAATCCGTAACACTCCGGAAGACTCAGCAAGTTTTATTGGTTCGATATTAGTTTTACCAACAGATTTAAAATTACAAATAATAATAATACAGATAATTATAAAATGCTAGTAAAACAAGTACTTTGTATTGATTAACCTAACAAAAATTGGCCACATGAAATTGCAGTGTTATATTCAATGTGGAATTTGTCACAATTTTCGTGTGAGTATTTTAACTCTTGTTAATACACCTAAAAAGTGTAAATAAATTACATCCTCACGTACCCCCTCAGCGCAATGATTTCTTCTACTCCCCCCCCCCTCCCCAAATTACCTGCTGAATTTACTGAAAATATGGTGTTCGAAGATTTTAAAAATGTAAACGTCTGATGAACAAGAACAAACAGAACTGGAAACTGTAAAACAACGAAGCTTTCAGTTTGTTTTTGTTTTTTTTTGTAAGAAAACCAATATCAGTGTCCGATTAAAACTTATCTGGTCAGTGATTGCATCGTCGCACACAAGATTCTGGCTCATTTACCGTATCGTAGTAGCAAAAACGAGACAATTTTTTAAATATAATGTGCAATACAGTAGATATTCTTTAATACACCACGCATTCAGATTTTTTAGTAGTGTCCTGTTGGTATGTCTGCCATTACAACTGCATACATCAATTACACATTTTTCTTTATTCTGCCATACAACACGTCGAATTACTAATGCAGTGTAGTGCATCCTTGTTACTACAGTCTGGTGGTGGAAGTGTAATTCTCCAAATTAAAATGTAAAATTCTCACCACTGTTACCGGTATTGACCACTGTATGTGGCGCGGCGAATACTGTAACTGTGTGCCGGACCACTGGCCCAAGTTGCATATTGACTAGGCCTACTGTTCAACCCAATTCTCCGTTAGCTGCTACTTACTAAACTAAAACGGCAGGTAAAATTTAGGACTAAAAGCTGACAACTACGCCTAAAATCTAAAATAGACCTAAAGCATTTTTAACCAGCAATTGTAATGGTTGCTTTTAGATAATATAATAGAGATATAGTGCGCGATAGAGGTGTACACCTCAACGTACTCGAAAGTGGTGAAAGTTTACAGAAGACCGGTTGCAACTTGGTCTTCAGCTGCCGCAGCTGCCACTTGATTTAATTCTTGTCTCTTAATATACGAGAATATTAAGCTTGAAGAAGGATCTACCCACAACAAAAAAAGTTAAAATTAGCAGCTACATAACTATGCTCGACTGCTAATGGTTTTGTTTCCTTTATTCAATATTCACTTTAAGATTCCTTGTATGATGATGAAATGCCACATAGTACAATTGGCATAAAACAGTAACAGATCAGCTAAAGGATCGTTTACATTGAAGTGTACAACTCATGATTTATGAAAATACTCGAACTTCAATAATGACAACTAATTTACGTTGCTGCAAATTTTCGATAGTCATTAAACACCCGTTATTATGTGTTCAAACGCCGACTATCTTCATCTGGTTTCCTGCGTTCTGGACACTCTACTGCATTGGATCGGTTGTTGTTGGAACAATCGATCCAATGCAGTAGAGTGTCCAGAACGCAGGAAGCCAGATGAAGATAATCGGCGTTTGAACACATAACAACGGGTGTTTAATGACTATCGAAAATTTGCAGCAACGTAAATTAGTTGTGAGTGATTATTGAAGTTCGAGTATTTTCATATATCAATAGCAGATCATGAACACCAGGTCATTTTCTACACAAAGTTTCGGGGAAAAAATAGAAAACTGCAGCGGTTGTCAAGTTCCTACTTTTTCCTTAATTACTTATTATTTTTTTTAATTGATTTCCTTTTTTTCTCCGTCTTGGTCCATTTTTCCTGTTTTGTTTAGATCATACAAAAAAAATATGGTTTGGTTTGCTTTACCCAACCGACCCTATTTTTAAGAGCCGACCCTAAACCTTTTTTTCCTTCCAAGGAAAAAAAAAACCCTCCCTATTTTGACGGTCCATCCTACGATACAAAAACTGTTCAAATGCTTCCTGGAAAAAGGAACAATATTGCTTCGTGAACATGAGTGTATCTTTATTGCATAAAAAAGTATTAAATTACAATTGTTGAAGTAAAGACTTTCCGATTTAGTAACCAAAAAAAAAAAACAAGGGGCTACAGCGACTATCTAGTCGCATTGGTCTTCTGTACCGTTCCTCCACTTCCAATGTTGAGGCGCACACCTCTATCATGCGCTACAACAGCTATCTCTATTATATAATCTAAAAACAGTAGGCCTAACCATCAGAATTGTCCGTTACAAATGTGTTAGCTTTTAAGCTTATTTCACGTTTTAGGCATAATTGTCGGCGTTTAGGCTTAATTTACAACTTTAATTTCGTAAGTAGCAACTAAGGAAGATTTGGATTGTATACAGTAAGCCTATTCATTTTTGCAACATGGTATGCCTCCGCGCACACAGTTACAGTGTTACAACGTAATGCGCAACGTAGCCTAATATAGATCAGTGGTAGTAGGGAAGGGACAGGAGAAACGCAGCAGCGACTCTAGCAACTATTGACGTTGCCATGGTAACATGATTTTAGATCTAATTTTCATTTTTTAGGCCTAATTTTTTTAACGGTAGTTTTAGTTTCGTAAGTAGCAGATAGGCCTAATGGAGAATTTGGGTCGATCGTAAGCCTATTCATTCATGCAACAATGCGACAAGACTCTTTAAAACGAAGCTAAAATGTTTCTGTTTTTACAGCTGCGTTAACACAAATCTTTAGGATTTCAATTCGACGATGAATTGTTATTATTTAATTTAGTTACGTCGAAGATGTCTATTAGCTACAAGGAGGCAACGATGTTTTAATTTGCCGTGTAATTTAACTAACTAAACAGTGGTCGTCAATTTCTGGTACCGTTGCGAAGTTGAAAAAAGCGACGGACGGACGGACAAAGTCGTTGCAATAGTCTTCTCAGCCGGTAGGGCTGTACAGAAGACTAAAAGGGCCAAAAAAAAAAAGAATTCTCCGACAGACCGACCGACCGACCGACCGACCCTACATTTTTTAACTGCGTAACGCAAACCAAACAATTTTTTTTGTTTGGCCTTATTTTTTTTTTTTCCATTTCAGCCATTTTAGTTTGTAAATTGATAAGATAACAATGAAAGTCTCAAAGTCTACCAAAATGTTTCTTGATTTTCTTTAAACCAAGATGCAAATTTTTGGTGAGATTTTTATCTAATTGGAGGATCCACACCTTCGTCAGGCCATTCGAGGCGTGAACACTTTTTGGCTTGGAGAAACGGGTGTGAACTTATTTGAATTGCCTCTTGGTTTTAAGAAAATCAGAAACATTTTGGTAAATTTGCATTAGACTTTATTGTGATTGAATTGCCAAAGTAAAAAAATGAGCCTGTCTGCCGATGAGATAACGATTAAAATTTTAATTAAGTAAGTACACACGCAGTTTGTGCGCAATGCACTGCATGTCCGGTAGAAAGTACTACCTCCAGTCTGGTGAGACTGCTTCATTTTGCAACAAAACGGACACTCTAGTTGCAGATAGTTGAATCTCAATCGAAGGGTAAACTGTCTCCATCCCTTATTGGATAAGTGCTTTACATGTCTTACTAGGGGCCGAGTTGTTTATAATTTCGCTTTCCAATATGAGTAGGATTTTTTTTATTCTTGCGAAAGCTTGTAGTAGCCTATCACTTTATGGTTTCAGCTGTATGACTATGGATTAACCTAGTCATTGGGCAGCTTTCATCACACCAAATAATTCGGAAAATCGTTAGAAATTGCCAAAAACAGCAGTTGAGTTTGCTTTGCTTTAAATAAAGTTAAATATTTGCTAAAATTAGTCAACGAGAGTTTGTTCTTTTTTGTTTCAGTGTACGGAGGAAAGCAAGGCAATAGAATCAACTCCTTTTTTTGCATATCGTGATCAAAACCCAAGAGGTTCAACGGGATCGGCTTTCAAACGCATTTCCTCCGATGAAGGCAGTAGCAGTTCAGATGACAGCAACGAAAGCGGTAGTGGAGATGGACTATGGAAACGACGCCGAAAACGTTCGCCTCCCGCTTTTCGACCGTCAGCACCTGCACCTCCTCCAAATAACGGCCGACGAAACAATATCTGGGGCCAGGTTTTGGCCGAACAAAGTCTGACTGAAGACATTCGTGGGTTTTGCGGAGTTCAAGCTTCACTGATAAATACTGAACGGGCCGTTGAAAGCTATAAATATTGGAGTGATAACCAGATTGAACAGAAAATATTGCCAAATGTAAATCCAAACAGACGAAAGAGAAAAGCTGTGACAGAAGAGACTGATGAATCTGTAGCTGATATGATTGCAGAAACCCTTGACGAACCTAAGCGCATGCTGATTGGTAGGGACTAAACATGGGTTTGACTGGACGGATGAGGGGGGAAAAGAATATTGATTGTATTTAACATTGATTACAGGTACTGTAGTTACTGTAGTTGGAAAAGAAAAAGCGTTGGAACTCCTAGAAAAGACCAAAGAAGTTGAAGCCAATGGCGGAATGTTCATTATGGTAAGGCCCTAGCTGGTTACGATAAAAGCAATTCAGAAAGGTGTTTTTGTCATGACTCTTTACCTCTGATCTTACAAACTGTTAGTTTAGAACTGGGAGCATGTAGTACTGTCTCTTCTACTTAGGCTTTTTTTTTATTGTTTCTTGTTGTAAAACGAAAAACACAAAGTCACAAATGATGAACTTCACTAGTTTTTGGTGTTATACACTTTGTAAAAGATGTAAAGATACAAACGACTGCTCCAACCACCTTCATTTGCGTCAGAAGCATGGCATAGGTGCACCACAACAGCAAGACCACATCACTAAGAATGCGTGTTATTTAATCAGCTGCGTCGTTACTTGCACTAATGTACATGGTAGCTTAGTTGTTTCTCCCACAGGTGGTTGAGGTCGGAGAAGTCGGGTGTTACTAGTTGGTCAAGCTTCCCAAAGATAGGGTTGGACAATTGACATATCAATGAACATTTCCAATCCTGCCTTTGGGAAGATTGACCAACTGGTAGCCCCAGACTTCGCCTCCAATCTAAACTGCCTGTGGGAAGAACAACTAAGCTACCATATAATGGTCTTGCTGTTGTGGTGTGCTCCTGCTTCTGTTGAACGTGGTCGGAGCAGTCGTTTATTTTTTATACATCCTTTGCAAAGCGTATGCCATCGAAAATTCAAGAGAACTAGTGACTTTCTTCGTTTGTAACTTCGTGCTTTTCGGTTTTGGATGAGGATGTCGTTCGTATATCACAGTAATCGCCAGTTACCGGTATTAAAAGGATTTTTGGTTTTGATAGTCGATCGTTAAAAACCTACCATTCCTGTTAAGAAGTAAATAACCTGCATCAAACATTCCAGTAAAGTTTTACTCCCAAATTTGAATGAGATATTCCATTCATAAGCAATGGTAGAACCAATTAACTGCCTTGAAAACAGGACTACAGCAAAGAAAACCGACAATTTGTAGTGTCAGCACAATTGTTCATTACTGTATAGAAACGTGAAAGGTTTGGGAGTGCGGGTGGCGTAGTAGTGTACAGTATTATATGTTTGGACTAATTGTAAACCCCCTGTTTGGGTGGTGTTAGTGGTATGAACACCCACTATAGCCTGCCAATATCCCCCCGAGTACGCAGTCAGGTGGCGGCCCCTACTACTGCCAGAGTTTGAACAAAACCAAGTTTTTCTTAAAAAATCCAACCTACATGGGTTTTTCACATGTTATCGAGTTTTATCTCCCGAATGCTTTACAGGTAAGTATTAGTGGTTGTTAGGCTTGGTTAAGGTACTAACATTATGAAGCCATCACCATTGTAATGAACCACCATTTAACAAAAACCTTTCCTTACAGACAGTTACATACCATGAAAATAATAAATAATTTAAACAAAATGTAATATTAACCTTTTATACAGGGTGGTCCACAAAAAAACTGACGATCGAATTTTTTCTAAGTCCAACTTTCAATCAGTCAATGGAACGGGAAGATTTCTGTCCTCCGGGGACTGACGGGTGCTAACTAGGAAAGTTGGACTTAAAAAAAGTTGGTTCATCAGTTTTTTGTGGACCACCCTCTATAGGTTAACTGTTGCTTGCGTTTAAGAATTAGTCAAAAGACACATTTTTTTTGGTACAGATAGGTAAAGTGGGTGTAAAAACTCACTAGTGGTTATATATTGTGGGTTTTTATCAGGTGGGTTGTACCCAAAAAAATCTGGCTAACCCCGAGTGTTTACTACTGCATTGTCCTGAACATATGATGGTGCTTTCAAATTTTTGCACTCTATACCACGAGCCACAGCTGTTTGCCGTGATGTCATCACGAGTTAGCCGCGGACGAATGGGAATAGCGGCTCTTTGGCTGTCTTAGTGGGCTAGCCCAGTGACGCACGTATCACGTGACAGCCGTGGTGCGTGATTTAGTCCATAAATCCATAAATCCGCCAAATTTTGAATTTTAAATACACTATTTGAATCTTATTTTTCAAGAACTGCCCAACGATGCTCATCCGCAGCCAGTGGCTGAAGTGTTTTTTTAATTGTCCGGCAGAAAATAAAATGCAAGTTAAAAATGGACTCGATGACTCGTAAGCAGTCCAAATCAAAGTTATCATTAAACATGTTGGCTTTGAATCCGGTGTAGGGTGCAAATAATAAAGGTTACAGCAGCAACACTACCATAAGCCATCCACATTATAATTGCGGCTATTTATTTCTTAGGAATTAGCAAGCCCAAAAATGCAATCAATCGTATATTCGAGTTGGCTTACATTCGTAACATTACGGTCCAGCAATATTTTAACCCACATCATAGCTGTCAAGCTGCTAAACCACACTCCTCCTACAGTAAAACAGTACTTAACTTCTGACTGGAAGAATAGATTAAAAAATCTTATATAGAACGCCTGCAAGTAGTGACGCACAGTGCGAAGCAGAGCAAAGAAAGTGGTTATACATTTCTGTTTGTTTGTCTCTTTGTCATTCTCCACGATAACCAATGGGTTGATTCATTTCAAATTTTCCCCATGCATTGTGTGTTGTATTTGTGGATTTAAGTTGAAACCAATAAAATGTACAAGACGTTTGTGGGATTGTACTTTGAAATACCAAACTTCATAAGCCATCATTAGCTGAACAATATTAACAATTAACACGGGACTCAACCAATAAACTTTACAACAGCCACTGGGAAAGATGGTTTCATTGGTGTAAGCGAAAGAAGGTTAATCCAATCAATCCCCCTATTGCAGAACTCCTAGTCTTCTTCACCGACCTATTCAAAGACAAACTTAAAGGTTCCACCATTTTGGTTTACCGATCTGCACTTAACTCTGTTTTCAAAGCAGCTGGAAACAAACATCTCCTCCAAGACTTTCGCAGATCCTCACTCCTGAGATCTTTCGAAATTGAACGTCCTTCAATCCACCAAAAATTTCCAAAATGGGACTTCCCGCTTGTCTTGGAATCAATAATGAAAGATCCCTATGAACCTATACAAACCTGCCACATCTACCACCTGACAAGAAAAACTGTATTCCTGACCTCTCTTGCCGCAAGCCTCCGCAGCAGTGAAATGCCAGCCCTTTTCAATGACCCAGCTTACTGCTTCTTCTTTGACGACTGTAAATTCGTCCATCTGAGACCTCGTCCCGATTTCCGCGCCAAGACTAAAAAATCTTCCGAACCATCAAAGCCAATCATTATTCCAGCGCTCACAAACATTATTGGCGATGAACCTGAAAGAACACTCTGCCCCGTTCGGGCCCTTCGTTACTACGTCAAGCGAACAGCTGACCCTGAATGTAGAAGAGGACGACTCCAACTCTTCCTACCCTTCACGAAAGGCACCAATGTCACCTCTGCCGCAATGATAGCCAACTGGGTTAAAAGAGTTATACACAGGGTATACGAACACCAAAACATCAACTGCAATGACAACGACATCATAGTCACAGCACACGAACTTAGGGCACTTTCAACCTCATGGGCGTTCCACAACCAAGTCTCCATTGCCGAAATCCTCCAAGCTGCATCATGGAGAAGCCAAACTGTCTTCACAAGTCACTACTTCAGGGACATGACAAGACAGGAGGATGGATTACATCGTCTGGGTTCCATCGTGACCACCAGATGTGTCGTCCAACCCCCTTAAGCACTCAATACAGAAACGGAGACCTCCAGAAGATGGAAGCAAGGTCTCCTGTGTCAAGACCTCCAGAAGACGGAAGCAAAACTCCAACTCTAACAAAACGGCCCTTTTCAGGGCCTCCACATCCTACGAAAGAGATCCAAATATTTGTTTCTGTTTATTCATCAATAAAGTGCGAAGTTGGTTAAATTTTTTGGGTGAGCTAGTCACCAACCCGGGGTAACCCGTTATGATGGTGCCCGCCAACTATATTGACGAGCTCGGACTGTAAATGTAATCAAATTTACAGGTAATAGAAATTTTCTGCCGACGACTAAGAACCTAAATTTTTCCGAGGTCAAAATTGGTTTCTATCAAAATTTATGCTACTTGTAAATACCTCCCCTCCCCTACCTGTAAGTACCTCCCCTCTTGAGTCACCATCATGGTCGACATATAGAGAGGAAAAGAGATGGCCACCACGGACGAGCTGTTTGCTTTTAACGCATGCGTAGTGGGGTTGCGCACTGGCTGTATCTGGAGAGCGTAAAACCTCAAGCCATTAAAGAAAACCCAGGAATTGAATGCAATCAAATTTACAGGTAGTATAAATTTTCGTAAGATGATAGAAACCAATTTTGACCCCGGAAAAATTTAGGTTATTTTCATTTTTTTTTTAAATCATAATTTTTTTTCAACCCTGGTCATCGTACTTCCAACCTGACATGATGCTTGGCCAGTTACTGGGAGTATCCATGAGTCACAGAATCAGAAGGGAATACTCTCGGATCCAACCTGATCCTTACTTGGAGAATATTGGTATATCACGATACTATCTCATAGAGACCATCTCTTACGGATTGGAGTGCGGCAAGTTTTTGTTTTCACGGTGTAAAACCGCTCGAAACGGGTACGATTTCAGTAGTGGGCCGAGAAGACAACTTGTAGCCATTTGGTGCTTCTCGGCATGCAATACAATTGATGGCCATAGTGGCTGTCCATAGGCTGAGCTCAAGGTAACTTGGTATGGTGATAGATTGACAAGGGTAGTAAGAGCATGACAGCCCTGGCTACCACTAAGTTCTTTTGGTATCTATTCTAGACAATATCGTGAACCGAGGGAGGTTTCCTGCTTGGCATTCCCTTCTACTTGTAAATGTCAAGTAAGACCCCACCGTCATTACTTTTGCTTCCTATAACATTAAGATTATTTGTTTTAATTTGTAGACTGCAACTTTTGTCTTTAAAGACCATATTTCCCCCCCTTTTTTGTTATTGTCAAGTCCTGCTAAATCCTGTATCAGCGAAGTTGCTATGGCCACAAGTCATTTTCAGACTTGGAATTAATTGACTCTGTTCCGTTTTGGTGGAATTGATTCAACGCTGGGCAATTCCAGGTAATGAATTGAAATTGATTGTGTTTCATCTTTAATTCTACTTGACTGGATTTGGATTTCACTTATAAAATGGAATAGAATTAAAATATAATTAATTATAAAATGACTTGGTAGGAATTGACTATCAATGTTCATTCATTGGAAGGGTATTTAGGGTTACATTATCTATCCAATGTGCAGTTGTTAGCACCTCTAATCCAGAGGAAGGGTGCCTATGGGGTCCCCCCCCCCTTGAAAATGCAATGGTATGAAATACCAAGCATTGTTAAAATACTGGTATTGTTTTATTATAAAAAAAAGGTACTAAAATTATAACACATTCATTTAGTCATTGTGTAGTAGGGCTCAAGGCACTGCAGCAATCAACTAAAGGTAAACAATGGTAAAACAGGAATTCAAAACAACACACAAAAAGTGGAGCCAACATTACATTTCTTTGATACTACAACCAGCATTCTAATTTTATAAGATGGTTTATTTATGCAAAAAAAAATACACTTTACAAGTATATGGTGAAACCGATATGTTAAGCTTAAATCGAGGGTAAATAAATAATTTTTTTTCCATTCAACTATATCAACAAAACAAATTTTTTAAATAAAATGTATTATTATTTAAACATCGGCTGTTGGCACCACAGCACCGTAATACCAGACGCCACAATATTTATGAGTACCGGGGTACTAATCTTGGTACCGGCACCGGACAAAAAATGTCTGATACCGCCCAACACTAGTCTCCACTTCTGTACTCTTGCTACCACTTCTAAAATAGACTATTCACTGGACAAATTGCTACCCAAAAGTTCAAACTTTTTACAACGGGTCGTTTCACATGCAGCTTATTGTGATGTCTATAGGTGCGTAGGCAGGGGTTGGTCACAAATTAAGCCTAAAAGCTAAAATTTGGTCTAAAAACTAACACCTTTTGACCTTCAATTGTGATGGTGATTACTTTTAGATTATAGTTAAAGATCGCTGTTGCAATGCGTGCATGATAATAGAGGTGTGCACCAACATTTTCGTTGAGTGGCATTGTCAGGTGACATACCAGCGGCAGCATTGTTAATCTTTTGAATCTTTTGATTATTGTTAAATACTCGTTACCGATAGAATATTTTTAATTTAGGGAAGACACTTTGAGCAGCAGTTGTTGTAAATAATGTAAGAATTATTTCATTACCCAAAATGCAACACAACTCCAAAGAATAACAAACACAGTTCAAATATTGAATTTTCGTAGCTAAAGGATCGTTTACATTGAAGTGTACAACTCATGATTTATGAAAATACTTGAACTTCAATAATGACTCGCAACTAATTTACGTTGCTGCAAATTTTCGATAGTCATTAAACACCCGTTGTTATGTGTTCAAACACTGACTATCTTCATCTGGCTTCTTGCGTTCTGGACACTCTACTGCATCGTATCAGTCGTTGTTTGTTTTTGAAAATCGCGTGCGTGATCACTGATCTTTATTTGCTAGAGATGTTGTCACCTGGAGGGATTTCAGCCATTGGAGGGCGAGTTTTTCTTGGAGTTTTGGGTGTACGAGATGGTGGATGAAAGGGTGTGAAGGTGGTCGTAAATTCATAAGTTTGACTCCCTTGTTTTCATGGTGCTTGATTGCTAGTGATTCAAGAGCCCTTAAATGCTGGTCAAATTTTGAGTTTGATTTGATCAAAATTTTTTTCATAAATCATGAATTTTCGTAGATCTTCCTTTCTCCGTCTTCAGAATCCCCAGGAAATTTATGAAAAAAGTTGTATCACAGCTTCGTCATATGAACACTCGCGCTCCAGAGCTGGGCCGAGAAATTATTTTAGTGGGTGCAAACAATAACCCTCCCCACCCCTCCCCACCAGTTACATAGGTGAGTAACGTGGTTTTGCACCTTTCCAGAGCAGCTTTTATACTTTAACACAAACACATTGAGTGTCACAGAACAACTTTGTCCAGTAATGTGGAGGGGCACAGGTGGGTGTTGCCTTGCGCTTTTCATAAAAGTTTTTCAAATAAGGACAATGCTGACAAAAGGTTGTGCACTGTAGACTACCTGAGAATTAAGGGCCAAAAGGTCTTAATATGGGCAGAAAAGACCAAAACGTGTGTACTAAAAAAAACTGACTGTGCCCTTTTACTAAAAGTTGCCCTTGTTCTTTCGTGGTCTTTGTTAAAATTGATTGTTGATGCCTAAAAGACTGAATCTTTCTATATAAGGAAGGGGTAGGGAGGAGTCAAACCGTGTATAGGTGCACAAAATATTTTCTTATGTACTGCCTTTTCACTGGCCATTTACCATCTCTAAAAGTTACCACGTTTCCATATTTTCCAAACAGTCATTGCATTTCAGTAATTAATTAATTATTGTCCTAGACGACCCCCTATCATTAACACCAAATTTGGAAAAGTTTGGTTTGGCTGATATACGTCGAGTCTGAGCAATTTGCAAGCAGAAAGCAGGCTAAACAAAACGCTCCATCAGTTCTGTGGAAGTAACAAAACCGTGTTCTTTCGATAGTTTTTTTTTTGTATTGAAGAGCTTTGTTATAAGACGTGGAAAATTGTCTATTACTAGCAAACTAACATTTGTATTGTCGGTGGTAAGGTCCGTGCTTTACAATTTCAACATCAACAACACAGTTTTGGTACAATGCTGAATGAGCAGGCCACATAGCCACATTATGTTCATTTTCGTCTTCTGGAGTTCTGGTGCATAACCGTGCCGCGTCCTCTGAGTGGAGAAACGTCCCCAAGTTTCTGAATATCGTTTTGGGTGTTTCCAACTAGTACAAGTAGCGACAAGCACTTTCAGAAGTAATTAAGTACGGTATACAAAGCCATTAAGTGCACGATAGTTTAAAAATCATAATGTTTCGTCCCCCGAATCGAGGCTGTTATCAAGTGAGGAAAACAAAAATTAAAATAGGGTCAAAACACCACTACTATAGCATGCAAGTCAAGAAAGCACAAGTTCACCTTGCATCCTATGGCTATTAGGACCTGAAGATTAAATTGTAAACGCATTATGTATGTACATCTTACATCCTTTGGACTGTACGGATTTGAACTTGTGATTCCCCAAATTGCATGCTATTGTTCTCGTTTTTGTGCCATGTTTATATTTTTTTTCTCGCTTGATAACGTTCCCAAAATGGGGAACAAAACGTTGTAATTTTTAAACTGACGCGCACTTAATGGCTTTACTTACTCAATTAATTCCAACTTGTGCAGGCCTATAGTACCTTTTGTTGGCTTCATCATTCCACTTTTGTTTTTATTTTGGCATGCGTAATCCATAAATTGTATTTGTTTGTCTACTGTTTAACTCGTGGTAACAAACAAAATGGTGACTGTGACCACAGATCAATCTGCTGTGTACAAGTTGCTGCGTAGTTTATTTGACAACAGCGATCAAGCTTAATTACTCATCCGCCTTTAGGAGATTCAATAGCAAATGCCATTAAGAGAGCAAAAACAATTTTGTGAATTGTAGGCAACCATTTCAGCCACACACTCCCCTTCTCCTCACCCACCCTCACTTCTTAATCCCTTGGCAGGACATTATATTACGGCAGTCAACTGCATGTGGAAAGAAAGGGAAATGATATGGGGCGTAAAGAAAAATTACTTTTAAGGGGAAAAATGTTTAATTTTTAATGAAGTTTTATGGATTTAAAACAAAAAGTGGTGTGAAATAAAATTGTGATTTTTATCCCTAAGTTAGCTTGAACTGGGGGTGCAGTTTATCCCTGCACCCCCAGTCGGCCCGGCCCTGTCGCGCTCATTGCGGGACTGCTGATCAAGCGTTTTATCTGGATCACCCACTCTTTATCAAGGGTGGCACCGAGTTCAGGTCTGATAAGTTATACTAAATCGACCTGCTTATCTGATCTGAATTCGGCGCCACCCTTGCTAGAGAGTGGACAATCCAGATAAAATTCCAGATTAGTGGTCCCACAGATGAGCGTGAATGTTCAAATACCAATGCTGTGATGGGACTTTTTTCATAATTTTCCTGGGGATACTGAAGGAGAAAGAAAGCTCTAGAAAATTCAATAGTTGAACTGCGTTTGTTCTTCTTTGGTGGTATTGTGTTGTGTTTTTGGCGATGTCTTTCAAATGTCACTGTGCCAACTGGTTACCCTGTGTTTTCGGTAAGGGCGGCGGCAGCCCAACCAGCAGTAGGGTTGGCCCACGTCTTTGTGTGGAATGTGGGACGAGTTCTGCAGCAAATAACTAAACATAAACTAATGCTGGAGCAAACGAAAGCCTAAATATATGCGATACGTAGCTTAGGCCTACTTGAAAAAAAAAAAGCAAAAATAAAAAAGATGCCGGCAAACAGCAGCATAATAGAAGGAAAAGCGCACAATACCACACAGAAGAACACAATAACAATTTTCACTTAGCTGAGTGAGCATTGCACCCGGGTTTTTAATCAAGTATGGTAAAGACATTAAAATAAAGTGTAACTAAAAATTTGAAATAAAGTTCAGCTTGCTCTGCCTTCTGTAAGAATAAAACCTGTTCCCTAGTTATTGAAGATGGTTATGTGCGCGATGGGTCAAGGAAAGGCCGCCTGCCGGAGGCAGAAAATTTTGTTAAGTGGACAACCGTTACCCAGTTGGTTCCAAATGACAAAAGGCATTACTGAGGAAAACTTCATTTAAAAGCCATAAAATCCTCCAATAGAGGCAAAAAAAATCTACCAATTGCTGAAATTGGAGCATTTATTGCTTTAAATGTGGAAGTTTTTCCCAATAATACCGTTTGTCATTTGGAACTGAGTAACGGTTGTCCACTTAAAAAAAATTTAGCTTCCAGCAGGTGTGTCCTCCCTTAACTAACCCCTTCCCACAAAATCTCAAATAAAATCCTCTTCAGTTAAAAATAAATTTACATACATTGCTGTAAATAATATAAAGGTAAATTTGCAGATATTCAGTGTATCAGAATCGAATCGGAATCGATACTTCTTAGCAACATAGAGAACATCTGCTGACTACCACAATTCCTGGAAATGGAACCAAATTGGAAGTATAACACAAAGTCTGATCCTCAATAGAATTAGTATGGGCATCGACAAGTTTTGTGCCTGTTCTATCATTACCCTTTAAATTGCTGTAATATACCCGCCACCGCCATTAATCCGGCCCTGAAAGTATTACCAAGCTTGATTTGACTTAAAATTTCTCTTTTTGACACAAATTGATTTAGTCAGAGTTGTCGGTGTACGAATTACAGCCAATTCCCCCTAAAGGCAAATCAATTACTCCTGATTTGAACCCCAGATTCACCAAAATCTTTTACAATTTTAGGCAGTATCCTAAATTTTGCTGGAGTTTGTCCGAAATTGTGCTGGAAGTAATGGATTTGGTCAAAATATTTTCCCGAGTCAGCCAGGAGGAATTGATTTGTCCGAATGAGTAGGAAAAGTTGATTGGAATTAATAAATAGCAAATAAAGAATTAATAAATAGCAAATAAAGACAATGGCAATGAATTCACTTGCATTGAAACACGACCCGAACTTGGTTGGAATTGAATTTGACTCATGAATTCAGCTGGAATAGAATTGTTTTTCAACAGAGTTAGGTAGAAATAGACTTCTATTCACTTGAAATATAGTTGACCCTGTATTGCATGAATTAATGTGGCAGCGTTTCTTTTAAGTACCACTTGTGTCATTGTGGGATTCGAACCGGCATTCTCTTGGTCTGGAAACGACAATGCTAACCAGTGGGCTGTACTTACGCTTTGCTCACAGCCCCTTTCACAAAGCTTTTGCTGTTTTTTGACCGAGATGTGGCAAGATCCAGATTGGATGACGTTTGCGCTAGAGGGTTAATGTCAAACCAAAAAAAAAACTTAACTGACTGAAACCGTTGAAATGGAGTTGTGCCCATGGGCATATTTTCCATTGGTAGGGAGGATGTGAGACTTACGTACCAATATTGTAACAATGATTTTTGCCGCCCATGTAATTATCAAATGATAATACAAGTGCTATGGATACAAATCACTTACACTCATTAACCCATGATTTATAACAATGCTTCAAGGATATGGAGTTTATAGTTGCAAAATCTGCGTCACTTTTACATGCAAATGTTACTGTTTATACCTAAAATAACATTTTTAAACGTTTTGGCATAGAAATATACAAAAGCGTTGTAAGTGGTTCTTTGTACCTATGTTTCAAATGTGGTTTATAAAGTGTTGTAAAATGAAAAGCTTAGATTTTGTTCACGTTTCAAGTCTACAAGACCAGTGCAATTACAATTTATTTACATCTTTTTTACATCTTTTTTTTTCTTCAGGAATTATTTGGCTATACGCAAGCTTTCTTAATTTTTAGAAATTGTCAGTTTGCCTAAAACAAGCTTGTTTATTCAATACAGTTTCAGAATTGCTAATTTTGACTTATTAGCTATTGCCACACAATTTTGATTAGGCAGCTTGGTAAAACATCGTATTTTTTTTTAAAGAATGGATCACGGCGCCGCACTGCAGGTGGAGTTTATTTGCAACTTTTGAAGTCTGACCCAGATATCACAGAGGAGATGATAGAAGGTGTCTTTGAAGAAGACCGCAAATTTATAGAAAGGGCAAAAAAAAGGCGAAAAGCTTTTAAAAGAAAGAAAAAAACAGAACGAACTAAAGAACTTGTAGCAGGTGAGTAGCCAAACCTATTTACGTTACATTGCAGTAGAAGTGTCCATACCAACCAAAATATTTTTAATTCCCCCTTCTGTATTGCTGCCAGAAAATATTATAAATTGTATGCGTCCATTGTATGTGTCCGCGCCACGCTCCACACTACTCCATTTCTACGTAATTCTGCGACGTGTTTAGATCGTGCGTCCACTTTTTTTAATGGCCTGCGAATCATCCGTGAGTGTTTGGGACGCAGTTTATACGAGTTTAATTAAATTCAAATAGGCTTATGCAATATGCAAAAACCGGTAACCGGCGTTTACTGTGGTTTAGACACTACATAATAGAAGAAAAAGCACACAAAACCATACAGAAGAACACAACAAATGTTCGGCGAATAATTGCGTTCGCCTTCTTCAGAAGTTAGTTAGAAAAATACGAGTCACTACATCGTCTTTTTGAATTTCGTGCAAGAGGTGAGAACCACTGATATATATCGTGCGTTGCATCTGGAGTGCCCACTTTCTGTCAAGTTTTGATGCGAGAATCGGCTGCACTAGGCGATCAATGTTTCCATAAACAGGATTTTGGATGTTCATGAGTGGTATACAATTCTTGGAGAAATGTTTGATCGCAAGAGACTCCAGTGCCCTGAGATGACAGTCGTTATGTGTGTTGGATTTAAGAGAACAGAAGCCCGGTCCCAGGAGACGGCATGTTTCTCGTTTTTGTGATGGAGAGCAATTCCGTTCTTCTCTTTTCCTCCCAAGGTGTCTCCGACGTGTTCTTTAAGACGTGCTTGGAGCTTACGATGAGTCTCACCAATGTACACTGCGCTGCAGTCGCTGCAAGGGACACAGTATACGACTCCACTTTATGAGAGCAGGTGGGAGGGGACACTGTCCAAGATGGAGTTGGGATTGGGCACTGCCACAGGTGGGGTAATCGGAGGGGGAGAAACAGGTGGAGGTGGTAGAGGCTGGGCGAGTTGGGTCTTCTCGACTCTAGTGACATCTAGTAACAACAGTCACAAGCGCTCCGCTTCGTTCTCTCATCATGGAACGAAAAGGCACCGCCTTTCAACCATCGCCGCCGATGAGCATCATTGCTCAAACGTTCCTGCTGCTGTCCTTTCATCTTTCCCTCCGACAACCAAGCAGGAAGACGAAAGCTACCTAGACTCCACTTCGGTACTACAACAACAGCTACGTCAGCCAACTGCTTTCGTCCCAATGCAAGCTATGGCTGTTGATAAGCAACCGGAACACCACATTTATTGTCCCAACGACCCTGTTGCCAAGGACCCTTCATCCATCCCACTTTGTGAACTTCTCAGGACGGTAAAAGATACAGTACCAGACTGCTTTCTCTACAAACCTTCACAATCATCTAATGCTCCTGTAATAAACCGTGGTCTTATGACAGGTTTTGGTTTGGTTTACATGACCGCAATTCTAATCGATGTTCTCTTCTTGGCCAATCCACCATGCTGTTGATTAGACCTCTCCGCAATGGTGGCACCATCCTGGGGAAGGGAGAGCCACTAGAACTCAACAAAGATCCGCCTCCACCTAAACCTGGACGTGAATCAGTTTTTTCAAGGCTTATGGCGACGGTGCAACCAAAACCAACATTTTGACACCTTCACCCAGTGTGATTTTTTTCACCGCCGATGTTAAACTGGATTTTGGAACGGCCCTTTCGCTACCAAAAAAGGCTGAAATTCTGACGCACGTTGTATTCACCAATAACAAATGCTTTCATCACGGCCTCCGCACCGCCTCCACCGCTACAACATAGCTCCTGCACGTACACAATAGTCCACTACCGCTTGTAGCCTAGTCCTGGCAGCAATGCCAGACACACACTCCAGGAGCAACTGTAGAGTCGGGTGGGAAACCATCCACCTCCAAAGCAGACGACATCATTTACGCACCTCTCAAAACAACGAAAATGATGTCGTCTGCTTTGGAATGTGAATCGATTGACTCTCAATGTAATCGCAGCCATTATACCATCCACCTCGACAACACTCGACGTTCCCTGGCATACCGCTTACAAACTAAAAGAAAATGCTGCGGTATATCGTTTACTCCGCACACAAGACATAGCGGCGAACCTACCCAACCCAACCTATGTTGGTGTGCACGCAACAATGTGTGACCAGTGCATAGCCGGCTCAAGAGACAGGCCTGGTGCATTAAACGTGTTCATTAAGCTTTGTCCGACAGCTTTCGTCAAATCTGACACCCTATTCAAATAAAGCAACTGTTCACGGTAATCTCTCAATCGTTCCAAAAAGCTTGTTTTGAAACTTATCATTCGCTAAATGGCCAACGAGAGCTCTCTTTAATAACGTCCTCTTACTACGAGACATTGCTCTCAGTACGGCCCCCAATTCGAACAACTCGACAAAATACCAACCCCGGAACCAGCTAGTCCACAAAATGGACACCCTCTTTCGTAGGCTAATTCCAAGCTTGGCGCCATACCTTGGTGTTGCAAGAAAACCCAAGCCGTTCAAACCCCAGTCTCTGATGCCTGCTTTCAAGCAATACAAGCTGTATTTGAATCAAGGAAACGGCGACAACTGGCCGAGACCCCGTCCTTCAATGACAATCGTCGTAGCGAAACCAGCAACAACCAGTTCTTTCGTCCCAACCAACCACCTCGCTCTCATCCATTCAATAAGACGATAGGTCAATCCGGCAGCAGCACGACTCGCGATAGACGAAGCCATTACTCCTTCCCGGGAGGGAAGAGCTCTTCGCGAAAGGACCAATGACGTCGTACGCCCATCCAGATTCCCAGTGGGTGCTCGCCTACGCCATTTTCTACCCGCTTGGAAGGAACTGACATTCAATCAACAAATTCTTTCAATAATTCAAGATGTCTTTTGCCCAACTTTCACATCCAACCCTCCGCTTGCCCAGGTCCTTGGAAATTCGCACCACGATCCTGCCTAAAACTAACACAAGAAATTCAAGACCTTTTGACCAAAAACGCAATTCAAGAAAGCCCTACACATTTAGGTGTTAATGTAAATTTCTGCAACACAGATAGCATGGGATCAGATTAAAACAGTGATCCACTCCAACTCCATTATCCACTCTGAAAATGAACAAATTCCTCTCGTGAATATTCAGCCCCCAGCCACCCCACCATCTCTAACTTGATCCACCCACATTATGTTCTCTGCAGCAAGAAAAATGGGTAGCCACACGAAGCTTTGCTCCCAGACGGCCTGTAGAGGTCAGTTGTTGCCAGCTGCAATGCAACGAAAACGACCAGCGTCAGTTCCATGAGGAACGAAATGTAAACTAATAATAATGCAGTTTTCAGTTTGGCACTCATAAGAAGCAGCAGGGTTGCCAGCCGCTTATACTGTTTCATGTATATTAAAACTTTTTTTATGAGAAGTATTAGCTGAAGCCCGTGCTGCTTTATACACTATTTGCAACATTGGGACGGCTTGCTCCCTCATGTGTTTGTTGCGGAAGTTGTGTATCCCGTCTATGTATTTTTGCACACACTGGCTAACAAACGCTGATTTTCGTTAGCTTTGCTCACTCAATGAGCACCTCCCCTGACTCGGGAAGTCGAAACCTTTCATCTGCGAGCTTTGTCATTTTTTTTCAATATTTAACTTTCACTAATCCCTTTATTTTAATTGTACACAACAATAGAACCTTTTAGCAAATGGTTAAGGATGGTGTTTGATTCACCGTTTGGAACATTGAGATGGTTTGTGCTATAAAATGTTAGTTGTGGAAGGCGTGTTTGCCGTCTATATGCTGTCTATGTATTTTTGAGCACGCTGGCTAACAAACGCTGATTTTCATTCGCTTCGCTCACTCAATCAGTGCCTTCCCTGACCCGGACTTCATACACCTTCATACGAATATTTCCACCGAAGAAAATAAATACGCCTTTGCACAGCAAAGTCTAAATCTTTAGCCCACTGGCTTTGTCATTATTGTTAAATATTCAACAGTTTCACTAATCCTTTAATTTTAATCATCTAGCATGACAGAACCTTTAGCCAGTGGTTTAATGTTAAATTGCATGTACGTGTAGCTTTGTTTTATCCATTAAAAGTTACGTTTTCAGTTTGCGCACACGGGCTAATAAACGCTGATTTTCGTTCGCTTCACTCACTCAATCAATCGGCGCCTTCCCTGTCGCGGACTTCATGCATTTTCATATGAATATTTTCAGCGTAAATAAAGAAATACGCCTTTGTACAGCAATGTCGAACCCTTTAGCCCGGCGGCTTTATTATTATTTTTTCAATATTTAACAGTTTCACCAATCCTTTTATCATACCGGGCGAAGTCCTCTCTCCAGCAAAACTAAAACTATTAATTTTTCCGTTCCTATTCAATATATTTTTACCAAACTTGGCCAGATAATAGATAGGTCTGGAAGGTATACAGGATGGTCCACAAAAAAACTGACGACCCCACATTTTCTAGTTAGCACCCGTCAGAAACAGAGGACAGAAATCTTCCTGTTTCATTAGAGTTGATTGGTGTACTCTCCTGGTTCTAAAGGGTGCTAATTAGAAAAGTTGGACTTGGAAAATGTTGGATCTTCAGTTTTTTGTGGACCACCCTGTATTTATACCAACTTTTACGCAATTCCGTGCAAGAGTAAAAGTAGGAAACCACACGTAAATTTGAAAATCGTTTACTTCTTGTTGTTGTGGTTGTTCTTGTGTGACACGGTTTCAGAAAATACTCCTGCATCTACCTAAAATCTGAAACATGATCTAAGCCAGAAATTTGCCAGGACTTCATCCTCAGAGAGACCACTTTTTCAATCGGAAGAGCCATTCCGCAGTTAAGGGTCCATGAACGATCATTTTGATTGTTTTACATTGTTTTAGCCATTGTAATTAGGGAACAATGCCACTCAGCAAACTCAAGATGCACTCTTTGTACATACACATGTTATGTCTTTGCTAAAAAGTTGATTGTTTAAGGATAAAATGAAAGAATCCATGTTTCAGCTAAATGCATATAGATTTAATCCAAAGTAAGCTACGTTGTTAATTTTGAGGCCAGGCCTCGAAATTGGCAGCTAGAAACAATAGAATGGTGTATTTATTTATTAGACGCAGGCTTTCAGAGCTCAATTGAATTGTTTCGTAGTGGCTAGCAACAATCGACTGCATGCATAAACCTTTGTAACGTGACGCCATAGCCGTAAAAAAGGTACACGGATGACATACAAAAACGTCAAGTGTGCCAGAAAAAAGGGGGTTATACGATTGAAGTTTCACTTTACTTGTTAATATGTACACGGATAAAAATTGATGATTTTTAATTGAAATAATCAAATATACAATTGAGAAAATTGCTTCTGTTTAAGTGCTGTTGCGCTTTACCAATCATATATTTTACGTAAAGCACAACAGCACTTAAACAGATGCAATTTTCTCAATTGTACATTTGATTATTTCAATTAAAAATCATAAATTTTTATCCGTGTACATTTTAACGAGTAAAGTGAAATTTCAATCGTATAACCCCCTTTTTTACAGCACACTTGACGTTTTTGTTTATAATTTTAATTGTCCACAACAGAACCTTTAGCAAGCGGTTAATGCCTCATGACCCTGACCCTTCCCCACACTCCATGGGTTCGTGTATGCTATTTTTTTTGCTTGTTTCTGGGCATAAAGTAAAGCGCTTTTGACATTTAACTGAGTTTCAGCAATCCTTTGATTTTTAATCTTCTACAACGACAGAACCTTTAGCTAGCGGTTTAATATTAAGATGCATATACATGAACTGAAGCAATGTTTCACCCATCGTTTCAGTTTATTGGCTACAATCAGTTTTTAGTTTATTGCCAACAATCATTCCGTTTACAAGAATCGAATACTGTAATTATTAGATGGGTGTCCACGTTGGTCGGTTGGCCGTGTGGCCATTTTTACAACACTGCAACTCGTTTTTATTAATGTAGATAGTGGATTTAAATTTTCATTTTTTTCTATCTCAATGGGGCGTGTTCATTCCGGTCTCTTCAGAAAATGTTTAAGGTCTACCTTATTTAAGAGGTGCCAGAAAGTGTTAATATTTTTTGCAGTTACCATGTTCAAAGGAAGCGAGTTCCATGGATTTGTTACCCACACCGCAAATGATGACCTTCGCATCGCTGGTCGTGCTGCCGGTTTGTTTAATTTAAATATGTGCCTGCATGTATGTCTCGTTGTGGACAATTTGAAAAGAGGGATATCAGTGTTGAGGAAACCTCTTAAAATCTTGAAAGTAAGAGTTAGATCCGCCTTCAATCGTCGTAATTCCAAGAAATACAGGTTCAATAGCTGGTGGCGAGTTTCATAAGTTAAAATTTTCATCCCGGTTAAAGAATTCGTAAACCGACGTTGGACTGACTCTACATGGTCAATGTCCTGTAAAAGGTTTGGGGACCAAAACAGACTAAAGTACTCCAGTAGGGGGCGCACATAGACCTTGTATGCCCAGATTAGGATTTTGGCATCTTCAGATGAAAACACGTGTTTCATAATATGCAGCCGGTTCAAAGAATTTTTTACTATGTAATTGCAATGTAGTTTGTTTGAGAGAGGAGTAAACCAAACTCCAAAACTTTTCATCATGGTTACATCTGATAGCATAGTATTTTCAACGTTATGTTCGGCGCCTATTAGTGTACCCATAATGAAAGTTGTACTGTACATTTTGCCGTTGCAAGAGGCGGTTGCCATTTGGTCGACCTTTGATGTACGTTCTCTCAGTGTAGTGCCTGAAGAAGACAAGCAACGTTGTATATTTATGCTTGTAGAAAATTGGCAGGAAAAACGTTTCCCTTCCTTTTTGAGAAAGTGTTAGCCTACCTTCTCTCTGTTACGATGAACGTCATCCATGTTGAATCGTTAAAAGTTACTGCTTTTTAGGGCACATTTGTTGCCTAATCACTGGTCGACTCCAAATGAGCTTACCGTAAATCTCCTAATAAACGCCCTGGCTTTGCTAATGCCCACCCCCCAAAAATGCTGTATGGTCAGAAATAATGTAATAGCTTTCTTAACGCATCCCCCAACCCAATTGTTTTTTGTTTTTGTTATTTTAGTCAATCGCGAAATTGACTCTTCAAACGTTTAGGGAAATCAATGTTTTATCCCTTTAAATCTTGATTTTTCTGCAGCAAAATTAATGAAAAGATTCATAAATTTAGCAAAATCATCATTTAATCCAACGCGATTCACGAGACCGTTTGTAATCACGGAAAAGTCTGCAATATTAGGCCTATGCGATCGATCATTCATGTGCGAAATATGGATTCAGTCTAGCAAAAACACTATACCTTTTTCTCATTTATTCTCAAATTTAGTTTATTAGATCATCCTCCTTCCAATATCCAATATCAAAGTTAAAACTAATTTTTAACCATCACCAACTTTCACAACAGACGTGATTCACCACCGGGAAACGTGAAGCGAGAACGTGGTTGGACTCGGCATTCATTTTCCTCCAGAGGTTCGTACGCGTCACCTCGTCTCCCGCCTTTCGGCCTGGTTTCTGGATTATCCTGTCGTTCATCTTGGATGCTGCTCTCCTGCTCCCACCCGTCCGCGACCGGCGCTGAACGGGTCGTGCATCCGTTTCGAGGCGACCGACACACCTTGCCTCCTTACCGCCCTGATAGAAAATGTAAGACACACCAAGGCGCTTCTCTGGGTTACCAAGTGGAAGCCAAGTGAAGCCTCTTCTCATGCTGCTGTCAACGACGACGACGTCTCTCCGCTACAAGACAGCCGACACACCTCGCCACCTCCCGTCCTGGTAGATGATGTAAGACACACCAGGGCGCTTTACCGGGATGCCAAGCTGAAGCCCCTCGTCCGCGACGACCGCTGCGCGTCCGGCGCTCTACGGGACGTGCATGTCGCCAACAACAACGACGACTCCTGCTACAAGACGGCCAACGCACCCCGCCTCTTCCCGTCCTCTCGGTCCTGGCAGAAGATGTACGACACTCCAAGGCGCTTCTCCGGGATGCCAAGCAGAAGCTCCGTGAGGCCTCATCTCATACGGGCCTGTCGATCAACAGCTCACCTCTAGACTTGTCGTTGAAATCATCTCGCAGGGAACATAACGTCACAACGACGCCCACAACTTCGTCGACTCTATCTTCCGCCGCTTTGCCGACAAGCCGCCGATGCCTCCTCCGCCGTACACCTCGTCTGTACGACAGGCTAACACACAAGACTAGGTCGCATGTACAACAAGCCATGAAAAGCGTAAAGCATGTCGCACACCTCCGATCCGTCGGCCAGGAAACGCAAGCACTCATCCGTGTCGGTCGACCCTATTGTGTCGCGACACGTCCAGACCCCTCTACTGCCCACCTCAAAGCACATTTATTTTCCGGACGACAACAACGACGATCCGACCATCCCTACCTGCTTCCTCTGCAGACGGCCACCCTGCCCTCGACGACCGCTACACGCCGTCCATGAACGGGTTGTGCATGTCGCCGAGACCGCAGCCATCTCCTGCTTCAAGACGGACCACGCTTCCTCTTCCCGCCCGATTGGCCCCGGTAAGAAGACCAACACGAGCTCGACGCCTCTCCAGGACGGCGGTAAGACACCGTCAACCTTCATGTCCAATTGGCACCCCGGCCACTGACTTCATCTACGTCACCTCGCCTTTCGGTGAGGTTTGGTCTTTCCTGTCGTTCATCTCCGATGCCGGATGCTGTCTTCACAGTCACTGATCCTTCCTCGGATGCTACTCTCTCCTCCTGCCATCCGTCCGCGACGACCGCTACACGCCCGGCGCCAAACGGGACGTGCATGTCGCCAACAACGACGACGACGTCTCTCCACTACAAAACGGACAACACACTCTGTCCTTTGGTCCCAGCAGAAGATGTACGACATGCTAGCTGCTTTCCCGGGATGCCATACAGAATCTCCGTGAAGCTTCATCTCATACGGACTTTTCGGTCAACAACTCCCCACTCATCTTGTCAGCAGGGAACGTAGCGTCACTTACAGCGAAGCTCACACACTCTACGACTCTGTCTTCCGCCGCTATGCTGTCAAGACACAGATGCTTCCCCTGTCGTACACCTCGTCCGTACGACGGGCTGTCTCACAAGATGGGGTCACATCCACTCTCCCGAGAAACCACCGGCTTCCTCAAACCCCGCACGCAACGACAGTTCTTCCAACAAGACACAGTCCTTTCGGCCTGACCGACAACCTCGCTCACGCTCCAAGCAGCGCTTCAATCTAAACCTACCGCCGCAGCAACACTCATCCCCCGGCGGCCACAGCTCGCATCGAAAACAATGTCCGTCACCGGCTCTCGCTTCCCTGTCGGCACGAGTCTCCGCCATTTTCACCCAGTCTGGTAATACCTGTCGCACAACCACGAAGTCCGGGCAGGCGCTAAACAAGGACAAAGCTATCACAAAACAAGCACGAAGCAAGTATACGCAAACAAGCAAAGCATAACAAGCAAGCAGGCAAAGCAAAGCAAGCAAAGCAAGCAAACCAAGCAAGCAAACCAAGCAAGCAAAGCAAAGCAAGCAAGCAAACCAAGCAAGCAAAGCAATTAAGCAAAACAAGCGAAGCGAAGCAAGCACATACCTCGGCGACTGCCATCAGCCCTCCGTGGAACTTCTCGTCTCGAGCGAAAATCAAGACAACAGTTGCTGCCCATTGCTGCTCATCTCATTCACAACTACAACCAAGCCATTTACACTTCCTGCTGCTCGTCTCGACCATGGCTGACCCCACGTCTGCAACGAATATCAAGCCAACAGTTGCTGTCAACTGCTGTTTGTCTCACTCGTGGCTAAAAACCCACGGGGCTAAAAACCCCCGGGATTCAAGGCAACAGACAAGACCAACCTTCTCGATGACTACCATCGCCATTCCAACAGAAGAAATGCTACAAGCCGCATCCTAGCGTCACTCAACGACATTCACCTCCCACTACCTGAGAAACGTATCAAGAGAAGGTAAAGGACTACACCGTCTGGGACCAAACGGCGCAGCCAGAACTGTGGTCAAGCCCCCCTTAAGCACAATCAGAACGTAGCTGAAGCAAGCCATCCCAAATGGATACAAGCCAACCATAGAAGGAAGCAAGATCCCTCATTTAACAACAGTCCAAATCCCTCGAACAGGTCCAAGTTCTATCATCCGGTTCTGAACAAAGTGCAAATTTTTACTACAATAAAAATTTTGGGGAAGCCTACTTGCAACCCGGGGTGCCCCGTCAGATCGGTGCCCACCACCACGTTTGACGAGGTCTACTGATAATGCTAAATTATCAGGTTAATATGTTTGGCAAACAAAGAAAGAACATTTTGCCGGCCCCCAGCCAGGCCGGCTAATAATGGTTTCTTTTTTGCCTAAAACATACTTAACCTAAGCCCGCCCTACCTCCCCTCTTAAGTCACCGTCTGACAGATTGAGAGGAAAATGTATGCCGCGTCCAACCACGTTTTCGCTTATATAGAGAGGGCTGCGCATGCGCAGTGGGTCATGCAAGCAGGCGGCTACAAGCAACTTAAAGACCTCCAGGGAGACATTAACTGAGGACAATGTAATGCTAAATTATCAGCTTAAGTATGTTTTAGTCAAAAAAGAAACCATTTTTAGCCGGCCTGGCTGGGGGCCGGCAAAATGTTCTTTCTCAGTCTCTAACATAACCCGTGTAATCCAAAAGGTTTATTTCTTCTCTTCAACATTATTGTCCTTGAATTCAGTAGTTTTTTAATCTCCTTACTTAAAAGTTATTTAGGCCAGGAATACAAACGATGCAGCTGAATGCAAAGAAGAATAATAATTTTGTTAGTCGCTCGATCTTTGGCTGAATGGATCAGGATGGGGCTCTCAAAACAAGGTCATCAATCATAGTTCAGCAGTAAATAATGGCATTGTCATGGATCCCTCAGCTCAAGTTTAAAATAAATATCAATATTATGAGTTATTAAATGGGAACAAAATAAATTTATTAATTTACTGCAGAGAACTCACCATGGATATCGGCAAGGTTGCACTTGCGGACTAGATCCAGGCAAATGTAATAGAGGAATACGGATATTCGCGAGCCGCCATCTTTGAAGGGTCAAGCAAGGTGACATCCAACTGATTTACGTACTAAAATAGGCTTCGGAGAAGTGGCTCAAGACCCTGCATTTTATGGTTTATTAACTTTAAAATATTTTTTTTTAATTTTTATTCCAAACCTTAACTCGATCGTACAAATACTGGCAACGCGATAAAATATGTAGTATTATCATTTTGGAATTTTTTCCGTCAGGCTGTCAGACGCTGGCAGTTAGTTAGTTAAAAAATATTTTAAGGTCAATAAAGCGTAAAATGCATGGTCTTTGCGCCACTTCTTTGAAGCCTGTTTTAGTACGTAAATCAGTTGGATGTCACCTCGCTTGACCCTCCAAAGATGGTGGCTCCCGAATATCCGTATTCCTCTATTGAAAATTAGGATTTAAAAAAATTATACATTAGCCTATGACAAGTGCGAAACGAATACGGTTTCAGCAAGCGAAATAGCAGAAACGTCTGCTTGTTTGGGGCTCCATTCTACTGAATGGCTGACACCCAGGCCTGGGACAATTTTTACCAATTGATCATTTAA
>JAHWFP010112525.1:58954-84780 GCA_023313725.1 Lithobius niger
CCTCAACAAGATGACAAGCAAGACTGCTGCAGGCATACAAGAGTACAATTAGGAGGGAACCTCAACAAGACGACAAGCAAGATAGCAGCAGGCATACAAAACTACTTCTGTACGTCAAGCTTCACAAAAGCTTTTGGTTACTGAAAGTATAACGGTGAGAAAGAAATCAACCAGATCTGCACCTTTAAGGTAACATACGGCAACATGTAATCTGCAGCAAGATTTCCGCACGTTCAAGAAGAGTCGTATACAATTCAGCTTTTAAGTTAATGATGAGCTACATTCTTTTGTTACTTGTTCTTTTTGAGTGTCCTTATTCATCTCTTCTTGCACATATTCTTAGATACAGATTTGTTTTAGAGCTCACGAGGGAGACAGTGGAAGATAGTGCCTGCCCTTTTTTTTTCCCCACAGAAAATGTTATCCTTTACCCTTGTTCCAAATGTCTCTTCTCCCTCCCTAAAAGTCTATGGGCACCCTCGTACAAAATCAATCGTTTTCTCATTTTGTACATCCAACTAAAGTTTACCTGCATTTGGTATTCCTCTTGCGGCAAGCAGTGAACAACATCGACACAACCAAGTAGGCAACCTGTGGGATATTGTTCTGGATAAGCAAGGTTCTCCTCTGAAGCAAACAATAAAATAACATGTCAGTTTCTATCATGAGCATATAAATGCATACATATTCACAGACCATGGGAGTACCCATGTTGTAACTTGACCTTAATGTTCCATCCTTTGCCACAAAGCTGTTTGGGAAAGGATCTTTTGAAAAAAAAAACCACCATGATACTTTGAACGTGCAAACTAAGTTACTTTAACGATGACACTCAAATTTAACAAATAAATAAATACTTCTTGGTATTTGCGAATTTTCAACAGGCAGGTTGGCAGAAACTAGTTGGTAGTTTCTACTATCTGCAAAATACGAACCTTCAGTACGTGTTAAAACTGTCTCGATTTACTTTTCTAACCCGAATTTTTAAACTCCTTATCATGTAAAACCAGCAATGCAATTAGATTAGCTTTACTGCCGCCAGGGGCGCTAGTGTCAACGTCAGCCATCTTTAAATCACTTCGTTTCGAACCTGTTGCATTCAGACAAATGCAGGTTCTGCGAAGCGAGGAGGCTGGGTGGGTTCTGCTGAAGGTAGGTATTTTAGGATAGTAAAAACTAATTTTAATCGATGTTAAAATGTACGTTTCTTACTATCTACAGAATACTAACTTTCAGTATGTACTGAATTTGTCCAATTGGTCGGTGGGACAAACACGACCTACTCATTTGCACAGTGACACTCAAATGTAATTTTATAAAAGAGAGAAATCAATCCATCTTTTCCTTTTCTTGGTGGTGATTCTTCTCTTCTCCTTACTGGCTGTGTTGTTTACAACCAACTTTTCTTTGCAGTGACACCATGAATTGCTTCTATCGCTCCAGTGTCAACAAATTTGGCATTCAAATCAACACTGTGTCACAGTTTCCATGATGAACTAGTGCAGTTGTTTGACGCACAAACACATGTCTTTTCTAACTCGAGAAAGATTCATGTGACAAACACTAAAAAGACTAAAATTGCAGGGCCTGCACCTGCTTAATTTTAGTTTTCATTGCCTAACCGAAATTTTATTGCCTAACCGAAAATATACATTACCTGTTTTTTATAGCGATTCCCTCCTTTTGAGCTATTAATTCCCTAGAAAACTTTAAAGTTGGCTTCCCAGCCGGGTTTGTACTACTGTGCACGCACAGGGACGGGCTGGCTATATATTCGGCGCAGCCGTCCGATGGCATTATTTCTCCTCACCCAGAACCTACATAATGGAGGGGAGTTAAGGTAATGTATGTGTGGGAGTTAAGGTAATGTATATTTTCGGTTAGGCAATAAAAACATCAAAATACCAGTATTACCTGGTTGATTTTGGTTTCTATTGCCTCCTGAAAATATATTACCTTTTTTAAAGCACATCTCTTCTCTAAATGCTGCTTAATCTCGAGAAATTAAATCGAAGATATCCTTGCGCGTTGCTACCTGCTGCGCATCTTACTGTGCAGCCTCCTCATATATAAACCAAAGCGGAGCATTATGCTCACCTTTTCGGACCTCTATTGTGCTCTGATGACGACAAGAGGGAAGGAGGGAGGGAAGCAAGGTAATGTATATTTTCAGGAGGCAATAGAAACCAAAATCAACCAGGTAATACTGGTATTTTTATGTTTCTAGTTGCCGTGAAAGTATACATTACCTTTTAAAGCATTCCACAGACTTCGTCACGGCGGCGGGTGCCATCTGACAAGTTCCTTAGGTAGCGAGCGGTTCCCCACACAGAAAGAAAGTGTGCAAGGGGGTCAGAGTACATGTTGAGCCGCAACAAAGGGGCCAAGGCGGTACAGTCCATCAGCTTGATGGGACATATCCCGGTGGTAGCGAGACGTAAAAACGGTGGGACTTCGCCAGGATGCAGCTTGCATGATGTCAGTAATCGGTATATTACTGTGGTGAGCCCAAGAAGTAGATATAGCGCGGAGTTCGTGCGCTGTTACACGAATCCCTTCCGTTAAGCAGTTGATATCAAGGGTTTCGTAAGCTTGAACAAGGCAGTTTTGAGCCAGGTGGCAATCATGCGGATGGAGGTTACACCAGTTCTATTGTTGAAGGGAATGAAAAGTTGAGTTCGATTTTTTTGGATTGGTTTGGATGCTTTGAGGTAGAAGCGGATAGCTCGAACTGGACATAAGGCTCTTTCTTGGTCGTCACCCAAAATATTAGAAAGAGAAGGAATGATGAACGGCTTCGTCTGTTCGGCGGGTTTCTGCGTCTTTGCACGGAATGATGCACGTGGAGTCAACGAAACACCAGAATAATTGTCTAGAAAGAAGTAATCGGAGGCGGTGGCTGATGAAGCCTGAAGTTCTCTGCAGCGAAGGCAGGCTGCGAGGGCTACAAGAAACACTGTTTTCCTGGTGAGGTGACTAAGAGAGGACCCCATGGGTTTATAGGGAGGAGATAGCAAGGCAGATAAAACAATAGACAGATCCCAGTTGGGGAACTGTCGACACAATCGTGGTCTGTCCATTTGGAAGAAATGGATTAAAGAGGAGATGCGGTAATCGGTAAGAAGATTGTGGCTTCCTGCGGCCCGGAAGACAGCATTCAATGTGGATCGGTAAACAAGGATTGTAGATCCTCGTAATCCACTCTTGAACAATGAAGTTAAGAATCGGAGTAATTGTGACATAGGGGGATTGACAGGATTAATTTGTTCTGTGATACACAAACGAAGCCAGCATCGCCAGTGACTGTCGTAAATTTTGTTGGTAGAGGCACGGATGGCACGAGAGGCAATGCGAACGGCCTCGTCTACAAAAATTCCGGACGTTCAAAGGAGTTCGACGATAGTAGCCACCCGTGAAGACGAAGTGCTTGATGGTTCAGGTGCGGGATCAATCCCATGGATTGGGAAAGTTGGGTCGGTATAAGTGGCAGTGACCGAGGAAGATCAATGAGGAGGTTTAGCAGTAACGGGAACCAGGCCGCCACTGGCCAATCTGGGGCCACGAGCAGGAATCGGCCAGTAGAGTTGGCGACCTTGCGTAGTCTTGGAGGCGGAAAGGCATAGGCGAACAGGTGATTCCAGTTGAGAGTGAGAGCGTCCACCGCCCATGCTCGGGAAGTCTGGCATTGAGACGGGTTGTGAAGAGATCCAACATGGGACGACCCCAAAGGCTGAAAAGGTCGTTGCAATCGTTTGATGGAGTGTCCATTCGCTGGTTGGCGGCGTCAAGCAGGATAGGGAATCGGCAATCACGTTCAGGTTGCCGGGGATGTGGAGTGGAAGAAGGCAAATCAGTCGTTGAATGCAAAACTGGAAAATTTCAGACGTTAGATGATGGAGAGATAGGGATCGTGTACCGCCACCTTTCCGTAGGTAAGCAATAGCAGTGGTGTTGTTGATGTGCACCTGGACTATACGACCTGACACATAGTGGTGGAAGTGTCTCAGACTGTGAAGAACCGTGCATAGTTCTAGGAGATTGATATGGTCGGTTGACTTGGTTCCCCAGGTGCCGGACGCTGTTAGGCTGTTGATGTGGGCGCCCCATCCCGTCAAGGAAGTGTCCGTAAACAGGTGAATTTGTGGGACCGGTTCGTGGAGGGGAACCGAATCAGTGAGGTTCGTGATGTCCATCCACCAGTTGATCGTCGTGAATGGGAAAGAGGGATCGATCCGCCGGGGCGGTAAGAGGCTTGTTGAGGGTTGCCCCATTGGGCAAGTCGGTAATGATGGAGTGGTCGCTCCATCCATCTGCCGTGCGGGACTAAGGCCGCAAACGAATCGATGGTGCCTACGATCGAAGCAAGGTCGCGAAACGTGTGAAGAGGTTGGTGAAGGAAGGTCCGTAGAGAAAAAAGGTGAGTTTTTATTCTTTCTGGGGACGGCATAACTGTGGCTTAGTCGAGATCGAAGAATAATCCGAGAAAGATAAAAGACTGGGCTGGCACAAGTCTTGATTTGACGAGGTTGATACCTAGTCCTAAGTGGTGAAAAAGAGACACGACGATGTGAACGTTGGTGGAGAGGGTCATGGGATCGGGACGAGGTAATAGGCAATCGTCGAGGAAAGCATGGATGCGAATCCCTTGTTGATGTAAATACACCAGGACCGGTCGAAGCACTATGGTAAAGAGTCGAGGAGCAGCGTTTAAACCGAATGGAAGGCAGACGGCTCCGTCGTGAAGAAACCGATATAGGTGGTGGACAGAGTCATGAAGGGGGATGTGAAGGTAAGCGTCGGCTAGGTCCAGGGAGACCGTCCAGTCGTTGGGGATCAGGGAGTCCCATACTGATGAAACTGTTTCCATTTGAAAATGTGGGTTCGCGATGAACTGATTGATTGGGCGAAGATTGAAGATTAGTCGTGAAACGCCCGATTTCTTTCGGCAAAGGAAAATGCTGCTGTTTAACCCGGGAATGATGGGTGGTGGTACAAGGCGAATCGCAGCCTTTTGAAGTAAGAGAAGAATCTCTGCGCGTAATGCGGCCGAAGCCGGTGTTTCCGATTCCCCTGGCTGACTTTGTAGTGGGGGGCGAGGTGAGAGTTTTGGTTTGAATACATTTAGAATGATAGATAGGATTACGGGATCCGATGTCACCGATTGCCAAGCTTTGGCATAGTAACGAAGTCGACGTCCCACAGCTTGTGGGGGGGGGGGAGGTAATGTCAATATGTGCTGCGATTTTGGGAGCGGGATCAGGAGGGTGATTGACGTTGACGCCCATCGGTAGTAGATGATCGTCCCAGGGACCGTGCTAGGCCACGTCCCTAGGAGCATGATGGAAAGGGTGATGAGGATCGTGGAACGGGAACCGAGGGGGAAGATGAAGGTTTCTTGGTGCCCCAATCATCTTTCGGGGGATCCGGACGAGGGGGGTTCGAGGTTCATGATCGCTGGAGGGATCGGGTGCGACTGGGACGTGGCTTTCGGGAGACGTCTAAATGAGGTGCAGCCTTAGGAATGGGGCCCCTAAAAAGGCAATCGGACTCATGGATTGGCTGGTTCCTCAAGAGGTGACGAGTGGAATAACGAGTATTAGGCGATGTGTTGAGTTGAACAGAGCCCTAGTAAACCAATTCATGGCATGGTAGGTAGCGAAGCAGCTCTTCTTGAAGACCTGGTTAATGAGGAACCCTAGTTGTCGAGTGTCATCAGGTGGATCGGTGTATAGTCGTTCACAGAGGGCGTTGGCGGCCGTACTAAGGCCATCCGCTTGTGAGGCAGCACGAAGCCCAAGGCGTAAGAGGCGATCATTATCTCGTAGAACGAAAACGGGAACCGCAGCTCTTCGAGGAAGGAATAGGGCCAAGCTTAGTGTCTGCTGTGAGGAACTCCGATTCAGGACAAGTGTCGAAGTTCAGGGATGAGAATGCAGTCTTGTGAAAAAGTCTGAAGAATTAATGAAGCGAGGTGCAGGGGCAGAGCCCCTGCTGGGGGGTTAGGGGGGCGAGGCCCCCATGGAACCAAACGATTTTTGCATATTTGTGTGCTGAAAACACCCTAATCTTCAAAGTAATTTTAACTTTTCACATCAAAGGAAATTTTTGCTTTACACTGAAACTAAATTAAAAACATAGTGCCTATCGCCTTTTCGTTGTCAACAAGTACAACAACTTGCTTCTCCAACCAGTCCCATTTGAACTTGTTTTTGCACTTTGCATCGATTTCTTTGGCTCTGTTTTCATCGTCCCGTTATTACGTTGGCCATTTCGCATGCCAAGGCCACGTGGTGCCTGTCCTGTCCCGCTAGCTTAGGCCTAACTGTACACTCAGCATCTCGATTGAAACGAGAGCAGTGACTGGCTCTCCCGTTCAAGCCAACCAATCACACGCGTCCTTGCTCCCAAGGTACTCGCAAGCAACAACATGCACGTTCATTTTCCATAGTGTACTGTAGGTAGCTAAAAAGTACTTCCAGGAAAACAAACGCACGGAATCCCAAGGCTAGAGATTGCAGCGCGAAGGAATGGTGGCCATAAATTACCGATTGCTTGTTCAATCTATACCCCCCACCCCCACCTAGCAGTATTTTTTTCTCAACGGATCTGCGCTAATCTCATAAATGATGATTTTAACGGAAAAAAGTCGGAATTCCGCCGAAAGTCGGAATATTTTCATGCCTGGAAGTTACGGGGATTGGCAGTTCCTTCTCCAATGGGGCGAAAGAAAAATGATTCGTGACCTGGCCTAGGAGGTTGCGGTTCCTTATCCAACTCGAGGGGTGCACCGATTCCCATGAGGACCCCGCCGTTTCGTGGGAGAGTTGTGAGGGGCGTAGTCGATTGTCCCAATAGCGGAGGCTGGTGAGGAGCTTGGTCACGCAGACCAAACCCATATCCTGTAACGAGGCCTCGATTCTTGCGAGAAGCATCGGAAGCAGGGTTGGGTTTGTATAAGAAGCAATCGGGAACGATTCCCTCTACTGTCTTGAGGAATTCAGGGAGAGGAATATCAGAGAGGTCAGGGTCTCCTAAAAAGGGTGGTTCCTGTTCATGTAGGGATGGATCCGGTGAGAAGTAAGAATCATGGAACTCGTCTCCCAGAGATGAAGGATCTTGATTGGGTTCGGCAACTGTAACGGGAATCGCCAGAAGTGGATCAGTAACCCGGTGAGACGGACCAGCGGCGTCAGGACAGTGTCGCTTTGGGACGTTGGCTACCCAATTTGAGGTGTAATCGGTAACTGGAGGCATCTTGCGCTTAAAGGTGCGAAGGGAAGAGTACATAAGGCTGTGCACTTGAGAATTGGAAAGGGGACCACTAGCACAAGGTGAAGCGGCTCGAACACGATGAGAGGAACGAGAAGACAGATCCAGTGGCATGAGTCGAGCAGAAGACGACGCCACCTTAGCAGCCGCTTGGCGAGTCTAGATTTGTAATTTGAGCCTGGTGTAGGCCTCCTTAGCACGGGCAAGGTCTTCACTGAGGGATCGTACGTCACGTTTTGGAGCTGGTTGGCTACAAGGAATCGCGGAAGAGGTGACCGTGTCGTGCGAGGGTTCAGAAAGAAAGGGATTCTCCAGGAATCGAGAGGCTCATGATCCGCTGTGAATTCTAAGACTTCAACAGCTTCGGAAGCTGGTTGCGTCAGGGGAACCGGAGAGGTTGATCGTGGAGGGCGGATCGAAGACGCGTCCTTGGGAGTGCCCTTTGCTCTCGGCATGATATGGCAAATCGGGGGGTAATCGGGAACTGTAGAGGTAACCGGGAACGAGTTCTTCACTTGATGGAGCGATGTAAACAGCGTGCGTCATAGAGAAGAAAAGGTGAGCATAATGCTCCGCTTCGGTTTATATATGAGGAGGCTCCGTAGGTAGCGACGCGGAAGGATATCTTCGCTTTAATTTCTCTAGATTAAACAGCATTTGGAGAAGAGAAATGCTTTAAAAAAGGTAATCTATATTTTCACGGCAATTAGAAACTAAAATTAAGAAGGTGCAGGTGCAGGCCCTGCAAGCTGACGAAAATATGAATTACTTGGTTTTTATAGCGGAGTTTGTAACCCGGAGGAGGACTAGGTCCGCTGTATCCTCGCGTACAAGCCGGCATCCCCGGGAACTAGTCCCTGGCGAAGACAACCTTGAGTCCTAGACTATAAATTTCTCTAAGAGCCGAAACTATTTGCGGGCTGAGGAGCGAGCCTCTGTTTCGGAAAGGTTACATCCTAAGTGAGGTCAGGCAGTGCGGAAAAACGTTATAATTTAATAAAGATTAACAGAAGCAGAAGAAGGAACCGCTAGCAGGGCTCTTAACATTGTGTCGTATAAGATAGGAAATCAGATAAAATTCCGAAATCGCCTACCTTGTTGGGAATGATGATGCTCCCAAGTGTGAAGCGGACAGGCGGATGGCGCGTGTCGTCGTAAGTTCTTTAGTAAACTTGAGGTGCGGATACCGTCCATAGGACAGGCTCTGGAAAGTGTGTGAAGTGGGCAGGGGATGATGAGTGTCCTTATGATCAGAAGACGTGAAGAGTGGATACCGTCCGGATGACGGATCGTGGAAAGCGAGAATATGTATGGCGAGCGCATGATGCGGCGAACTCGCAGCGGATGTGAGGAGCAGAACGGACCATGGTAAACTAGAAATGTGGAACATAGTTTCGAAGTTGAATCAAGAAGAAGAGGATTTTTTTTTTTGGACTTGTACTTGAAACTTGTTTCAGAGCTCATAATTCTTCTCACTGCTTAGCTGCACGTAGCATCCGCTGTCTTGATTGATGGTGCTTTCGTCAATGATAGTCCATCGATTTGGCGAGATGGAGACGCAAATACGGCAGTTACGTTCCTGTCCGTCACACGCAATGAGGATGAGGATGGAAGTGATACGTCGTAGAATTTTCAGAAAAAGCTAGGCAATTACAAGTCTTGGATGAGGACACATTCCCTTCTTTGGTTGGTGTAACTTCGGGTAACAGGATCTTCAGATGAAGAAGAGGCGGACATGGTGAATGATGAACAGGACACGAAAACCGTTAGGCCTCCAGCGATATGAATCGTGAGGTGAGTGACTGTAGGGGTGCCTGGCGGTAAGACATGGCAGCACTGAGCAGTCAGCGGGTGTAGTGCTGTAGGCGGGACCAAAGTGTTGGTCGAAGAGGTGGAGGTAATATCAGGATAGTTATGCAGTTGTGTCCTCCCCCCTCCCTTTTTTTTTGTACGACGTGTGTATAATCGTAAAATTCAGCTGTGAGTGCTCCGAGTGCATGAGTTTGCACATCGTCGGGCAGATCAAGTGGTTAGGTCCCAACTCAATAGGCACGCCGAATCACTTGACAATTCCAGCTCCGGTCGTAGCCGGGGTCATGGGGGTTGAAAGAAGGTTGCCAGTTTTTGGTCAACTTGGAGGAAAAGATAAGTAGGTGAAACTGTCTACTCTCCTGTCTTGATCTCGTGTCTTGAACCACCGTCCTCGAGAGATAATGGCAAGGCGCTTGAATAGGACACTGAGTGTTCTCAGTCACCGATGGGTCCGGGTCCGAGGTTCTTGGCACGGAACTCAGCCGGGAAAGTCAGTGTGAGCGTTGACCTGTCCCTTGCAAATCTGACATGATTCTTCTCTGGACATTGCGTCTAGCTCACTGTCTTTCAGCAGAGGCCAAGGCAACCAGAAAAAACAGTCTTTGCGACATATGTAACAAAGATGCAGACTTGAGAGGGTCATGAGGCGCTCCTTCTAGACTAGCTAGCACGAGGGGCAAGTTCCACTTCGGGAAGAGACGCTTGGTCCTCGGCCTGGCATCGTCGAAGGCCTTAAACAAACATGCAAACATCTTGCTGGAGACCACACTGTTGTTCCCCAGGCAAGAAAGAACTGAGTTGATTGCAGACCGGTAACCTTTAATGGCATCTGGGGAGAGCTGTTTGGAAAATAGGCCTTCGAGGAAGGAAGAAGGAGTGAATTCAGATGGATCTGTTGAATCAAGTCCTTTTCCTTTGAACCAGAAAACCCAAATTTTCCTTCTGGCCTCTAGTTTCCTCTGGTCGACTTACGATGGCATGACAGGAGACGGCCCGAAACCTCAGCAGAGACTCCATCAATATTCAAGTTCGTGCAGAGTCTCCACCCGTGAAGACGAAGAGTATCAGGGCACAGGCGGGTCGTCCTGCCTCCATGTTGAGTTAGGATGAACTCTGAGGCTGGTAGAGGCACTGGCTTCTCCTTTGTCAATTCCAACAATTCTGGGTACCACGGTGCTACTGGCCACAGAGGAGACACGAGGATGTAATTCCCTGGTAATTGACGGATCTAGGTCAATGTGGCTTAAAGAAGAGAGAATGGTGGAAACAGGTATGCTGACAATCCAGTCCAATCCAGAGACAGAGCGTCCGTTGCTCACCCGTCGAGTCGGGAAAGGGGGACACGAAGTTCGGGTTGACTGTTGAACCTTGTCGCAAACAAGTCTACCACTGGCTTCCCCCATCTCCGGAATAAGGCTTGGCACTGACTGGGATTAACCTCCATTCCATTGTTGGAGTTTTCTGTCTGAATAACTCGTCTGTAAGGATGGTCAATTTCCTCGCAATGTGCCTTGGGCATACATTCAATTGAATACACTCGCATTCTTGAAAAAATCTGGATGTTTCTTCCATCATTGTCGCCGAATGAGCGCCTCCTCCCTACTTCACATGAGCTGTGGCTGTTGTATTGTCGGACATCACAGTCACCGTTTTTCTTCAAGAGATCTTCCCAGGCCAGAATAGCAAGACAAACTGCTCTAAGTTCCAACACATTTATGTGTAGTTGGTTTTCTCCTCCGTCTATTGACCCATCTCTTGGCAACCTTCTAAGCTAGTTCCCCAACCAGTAGTGATGCATCTGTAAACAGAAGACCATCTGTTAGAGGGTTGTGAATTGGAACTCCTGTTAAAACGTTGCAAGGGTCTGTCCACCAACGAATGCTTTCTACAAGGAAGCTTTGAAGAGAAATCCTATCTTTTCATGAAATACGAGGCTGCCATTCGAAATTCCGGAACCAAAGGAAGGGCTTGACCTCCCATTGCCCGAAGGATCCAGCTTGGCGCAGGAGTCCATGACGCCTTTGTGGGACGCAAGATGTAGAGCCTAAGGCTGTCGGAGTGGAGAAGCCTCTCCAGCTGAACACAAAAGTTTCTACATGTATTCTCGAGACGAGCGGACGGTGAAGTTGTGTGTGTCGAACCTTGCACCCAAGAAAACGAACGCCTTGTCTGGAGTGAGGCAGGACTTTGCTAGCTTTACACCGAAACCCAGACTCTTGAACAGGTGAAGGCACTCTTCTGTTTGACGAAGAAACGTCTCCTTGGATTTGTGTCGGAGCAGCCAGTATCCAAATAGGCATGAGCACGAATTCTGGGTTTGTGGAGTAACACAAGAACTGGGCGAAGATTTGCTGTGGAACGTGGGGACCTGTAACTGAAACGAAAGGAAGAACCTTGAATTGGTTGGACTGTCCTCCGGAGTAGAGACGGTAAGGTGGCGAACCGCCCGATGAAGAGGAACAAGGAGAAAGGCATCTTCTAGGTCCATGGCAACTGTGCAGTCGTTTTCTTGAAGCAATTCACTGATTGATTGGATTGTCTCCATCTTGAAATGTTCCTTGTCTAATTGGCGATTGAGTTTCCTTAAGTTGAAAATCAGTTTTTCGCCTACTCCACGTTTCCCAATTACTCTTGCTGGACTCCAGAATCCTTTTGTGTTGGGAGGTGCAGGTTCGATAGCCCCTTGTTCCAGTTGAATGAGAACCTCTTTTTGCGGCGTCACGTTGAATGGATGATTCGCGATCCAAAGGGAGGGCCTTTGGTTGTAGCAGGGACCGAGACAAAGGGTGGTGCATAACCTTCTTTTACAATTTACAGTGTACAAAATGACTACTGTTTACAGTTTCCAATTGTCCAAGTGACGACTAATCCTTCCACCCACCTATCGGTGAAGCAGAGGAAGGTGAGGGGGGAGCATTGTCAAGCCCTGGCCCTTCTGCTCCTGCCTCTGAAGGAGCCTCGCCTACGTTGAGAGAAAACCCCTGCCCTTGCCTCTACTGTGGTAAGGGACAGAAACTGGAAAGGGCGACCTTGATCAATTTTTGTCTAAAGTCAATGATGGCGTAGGACCCTTTTCAATTGGAGCTTCTTTTGGAAAATCGTCGTGGATCCGACGAAGTTGGACGGCAAGCATTGAATCCATATTGTTACCGTTTCTTCTGTCCGCTCTGAGGCTTAGGAGTTGGCAAAGGCTTAGCTTTGACATGTAGCTCTGGAGCTAATTGAAGCAGCTTCCCATCGAACCGATCTCCCGACTTGTGAATAGGAAGGAGACGAAGCTGGCTTCTGACATTTGAGGGAATGTTGACAGCAGTCTGAAGTGCGGCGTCTCTCTAATGAAAAAACCCATCTTTAGCAAGAGGCGGAAAGCCCAAGCAAAAACCGTCTTTCTGAAACGAGAAAGCACGTTTTGTCAGATTACAAAAATCCTCAATCAGAGCATGGTCAGCCAAGTCAGGCTTCTCGGAAATGAGCTTCCTTATTGCAACTGCAGACGCAGAAAAAGCAATCTCAGCATACGAATTGACCCGAAAGGCATTCCGTAGATCCGCCCCGTTCTCTTCGTTATAAGACTTTGGGACCGACATCAACCTGGCAGCTTCTATGTTGTGCAGTTCGCAAGTTTTCCGCCGCTTCGAAAGTCTCACACAGTTTTTTCATTAGCACACCTTTCCCAGTTGAGAGGAAGAAAAAATTTCGTAGCTTTGGATCATGAGGTGGGGGAGGTTTGAAAGCTGAAACCAACTTTTGGGACTTTCGAGTTAGACTTCTTATTTAATGGTTGTCAAAATGCTACCTCAGACTGTGGAACGTGAGAAGGAGTTGCAGGTGCTCCCCCAGAGTTTACTAGTGGCTCAATAGGAGGGTCGTCTGAGTCAACCTCCGGCGGAACGAACTGCTTACACAAGAGATTGCGAAACAAAGCAGCAGAAAATTCTTCCCAAACCACAAACTCTGGGCCTTCAACAAAATGTCAGAATTCACTTGTTTGGAATGTGGTGACAAAATCCTATGGTTTGGTTGCTTGCAGAAAAAATAGTCCAAAACACTAATGAAATCAACTTTACGGGATTTATCTTGTCTTCCAGACGAGCATTAACCATGCTTAGAACGTACACGGTGGGGGCTGCCATGAAAATCCTCATGACGGGACCTGTGAGAACTAATGATGGAGTTCTTTACGGTGAAAAATTACAATATTTTCCGAGACTTTATGTCCAACTTGATTAACACTCATCTTCACCAAGTTAAGATATTAGATCTTTTAAAACTCGATCTCCCAATATCTTGCGAATTTTCGACAGCTTTAGCAATTTTGGTGGTATAACTGCTTCACATCTGTCTTCCTCGGGCACTAAGTTTCAGTCCGTTCTACGTCTTCATTTTGTGTTTTGAAAAACAGCACCTTCCGTAGCCTCTCGTATTTACGATGTTGCTCGTTCCAATGCATTTCTAGGTGAGCGCTAACCTCTCTGCTTATTAAATGGCTAATGGTGGGATTTGATGGCCCTTGTAAATTCATTAACTTCTTGTGCTTTCTGGTGTGCTCAACAATAGTTAGGGACTCTAGTCCTCGTAGATGTGTGTCACTTCTGTTGTTAGAAATTAGGAGCGTCTCGGTATTTTTCCATTCAATCGGATGCTTCGTCTCCATGCAGTGGGTGGCTATGCTGCTGGTTTCAACTTTGTTTCGTACGTCCGCATGGTGTTGTTTTACTCTCGTATGGATCCCTTTTCTGGTCTCTCCTATATATGTTGCTTCCAAAATTCGCAAGATATTGGGAGATCGAGTTTTAAAAGATCTAATATCTTAATTTGGTGAAGATGAGTGTTAATCAAGTTGGACATAAAGTCTCGGAAAATACTGTGAGAACTAGTACTGGCAATGCAATGGCCTCTCAATGCACAATCACACGGCGGCCATCCACGGCCGAGGATGGGGGCATAGCGTGGCTTAAACGTGGCAGATTTCGACGAAGTGGCGATGTGCATCGGAGTATGGCGAAGCAGGAACGCTAGGGCGATGTGAAGCCTTCTGCGATGAAGTGACAACCTTCTTTTCTGAAGTGAACACTGATGAAGTGGCAAAGTAGCCTTCGAAGCTTTGCTCCTGGCACGTCGATAGCTTTTTCACTTTGTCCGGGACTATTTATGGTGTTCGCAATGTCCCGGGCGTGGGTGAACATTTTTCCTTGATTTTGTGGCCGAACCCCATTTTTTTGGTATTTTCTCCACCATGGGGTTGTTTCCCTTGGGCTAACTTCGTTTCACATTTGTCTACAGCCGAGTTGAAGTTGCACTTGTTTGCTATAAGCTTCTTCGCCCTGCACTGCCAGCTTCAGCCCGATCGTGTCCGCTTGCTGCAGTGCTGCCACTGACCCATAGTCGTCAAGTCTTTCTTCCCACTCTTTTACTTACATTTTTGCATCCTCGAGCTGATGAAACAACCTTGGTCACCTTTTTCCCATCCTGTTCAGTCAATTCAGCCTTGATCGTGAAGAACTACATCGGCCAAAACTTGCTTGGGCACTGGCACAGATGACGACGAAGTGGCAAAGTGCTTCCGCTCTATGGCGCTTCTCCATAGTGGTCAAGAATGCTAACTTTTCCTCTTCAAGAACCGCAAAACTTTCGGCCTTACTTTTACAGTTTTTGGCACCCAATTCGTCACGAAGAAAATCCTTTTTAATTAGCGCCACGCACTGCATTCACAATAATCTCTGAGGTAGGATTCGATTGGAGAATTGCCCAGTCTCGACAAGACGGACAGGGAGGAGGAAACGTTCCCCGGTACTGCGTTAGGCGTAACGTTAGGCTAAGCGATTGGCATCGCTGGAATGTTTTGCAATCGTTACGTCCGACAAAAAAAAATCACAGAAGTATTTAAATCGGTGTTCAAGTATTTGAATCGGTATTCAAGTCATAGAACCAGTGGTGTTTTTACACTCAACAACAAAGAAACAGATGCCGACAACTTGGCCTTCTCCAGCTGCAACCGTATTTGCGCCGATTAGCGCTCGGTACGCAAAACCTTATTAACAGGTTTTTTTTTTTATCGTGCAGTTCACAAATTCCACAAATTGATTCATTGTAATTGCACGGGCTACACTACACTGTCTACACGTAGAATGTTCATCAAGGGGTATTTTTTTACATGTACAGGACGGAAAAAACTCCCGATTCCACTATACTAAAACCGCACTCAACTTCTGACTGGAGGAATAGTTAGAGAGCCGTTTTACGAACTATTTTCGTTTGTTCGTATCCCTACGCGCTCAGCTGTTCTAAAACTGATAAATATTTTCATTACCTGACGTTGTCGTTGGCCTTCAACTCCTTTAAAACTTTTTTTCACATATACTGACGTGCAGGCCAAAGCAGAGTAAAAGAGCTTTTCATCATTTGCTGGTGTCTGTCGTCTGTATGCACGATAACTTTTGAATCCATTGTTGGATTCATTTCACATTTCCACTTGCCATCTCTGCCCTATTTTTGGATTTAAGCTCGCAAATAGGTTTCGTGGATTTGAACTTTCAACTATCCAACTATACATCAACATAGGCTACGATTCTTCACGGCTTTTATTTTTGTGTGCATTCAAAATGCTTTTGAAATTATTTTTTTCATTTTAAAACCCTGATAATTTAATTTTTAAATAACTTTTTTTTAAGCAAATGTCCTCTCTTTATTTTTCAATAACCAACACGTGAATAGCCTTGCAAGACTTTCACAGATTTGATTGAGTGAGCAAACAGTCTTTCAGAGGGAAAAAACAAACAAACAGGAAATAAATGGCATTACGAATACAAGTTAGGATGCTTTGGCTGGCGACGTAAAATGACCAAGCTGAATGATGCAGGAAAGTATTACGTGAAAGGTAGCGCCTTTAGGAATATTTATTTATATATATTTATTTTGGCGTATGGTTATTTAAGAGCTTAGTTTCATTTTGTCATTCCTGTGTCACACGGATTTGTTAGTCAGTAAAGCCTATATAAATGTTGCAAATTATTTTCTGTGGCTTTCCTGTGTGAGACCTTTTTGCTACGTGTCAAGCCCTTGTATATATTGCAAACATTATGGTAACGTAGGTGCAGCAAAAATAGGGAGAGGATGCGCGATTTTAGTGCGCATTTATTCAGTATTGAGTTAAACTTATTTTTAATTCTCCAGGAAAGAGATGGAGGGGGGGGGGAGAGATTTCATAAGATTTTGTAGTCCTAAAAAGGACAGTTTTTAGCTCTGAAAAGGGCTTTTGTTTTCAAGCAGACAGTAGTTGATGTTTAGAGATCTTCAGTTCTACTTTGAGCAGTCTGTGTCTTCATTTGTTGAACTTGAATTGTTATCTGAACAGGCGATTCGTTCCACAATAATATCAGCTATCCCATCGCTTTTCCACAAGTTGTTTTCTTCATTCATTCTCAGTGTGTTTTACAAGTTCGGCCCACCCTTCCGTTGTCACTACAGCAAGTGAAGTGCTTATGTGTAAGTTCATGGACTTCTTTAGGATTGAATGTTCGATCATTTGCATCAATAAATCTCTTGATCTGGCTCGATGTCATTTCAATGCGGTTCACAGTGAAGCAAACGCAACATTGAACGCAACATAGTATGACCATGACGTGAAGCAAGTTCATCAATTCGGTATATGTCGTATTGTTTTCGTGCACGTTGAAATAACACAAGCAATTCACGACGCCCATTGCCGTCCGCCCAAAATTTGGCAAACCACCATCATCGTTTACGGCAGCTCTTATCATTTTACCTGGGAACTGTACGTACCTTAATATATGTAAACTACGAGAATCTTTTGTCTATTTGCCAAAAGTGTGAAATCATCGTAAATTTTTAGTAGAGTTCGAGTACCAACGGAGTTAGGACGCTTCCTGGCTGGCGGCGTAAAATGTCCAGCGCTGGTTGCAAATACCTTTTTAATTTGGAAGACTGCATCTCATGAAACGCTTTGTTCAGTCTGCCGCATCCTTTGCCACGTCTCTTACCGAATTGTCTGGATGCTGTCGACGTAGTTTGTTATAAACATTAACTACTGTCTGCTTTTGCGATGATGTCAAGGGCTTTCCTTCGGAGTGGGGTTTAAATTATTTGTCCGGAGAGACGACCGCCATTTTTAAAACTACCGCGTCGTCTGCTCCGAGCCGTAACCATTGTCGTAACCATGGCAACTACTTGCATATTTTCGAAATAGGAACAGGTCGTTTAATATCTCCGAATAAAGCGTCACGTTATATTAAAATTATAACCTCCTTTTACCAACAAAAAGGAATAGTTTGCGTGAGTTAGTTCATCGTGTAACTTTATTATTTTAACGGACTATTTTCTCTGCACCAGAACACAAACAATCGCTTCTGCAAGAGTTGGCCCTTAACTGATTTCTCCAGTAAGAAGTTGAGTGCGGTTTTAGCATAACGAATGAAGCTTCCCGGTATCCATAGTCTTAGTTCGGGGAGAAGTGGCAGACCACGGGAAAAGCACGACACATGTTTTCACATGCATCCGATTGGTACGAGTACCCGAAATGAAGTGATTTAAAGATGGCTGACGTTCTAGCACCCCTGGCGGCAGTAAAGCTAATCTCATTGCATTGCTGGTTTTAAACAATATCAAGGAAGGAATTAGCAACAGTGGTCGACAAGAGTAATGTTGACGGTCCGTCCAGACAAAGAGGCTTTATGAAAGGTAATTGTAGAGAGAATCACGGACCGACTTGCAGGTTGTGGGGGTTAGTGAACAAAGTGCACGTCTGGAAAAAAGAACTTCTAAAGGGAGGTCGACTTGTTGCTGTTGTAAATGCTGAGTGGTCGAGGGATTCCCAACCTCGAGCACAGTGAATCGGGAGTGGAACGCGAAAAACAGTACCGGGCCCGGATATCAAATCCAGGTTCCCTGTAAAACAGAATGCACTGGCGTTCGGGTGTCTGTGTGATGATCGTCCAAGAAGTTAGGCGGACAGCGGAGTGCTGGTTCACTCAGTGCTCTGGGCCCGGGCATAGAGGCCTGGTCCCCCAGCCCCAGGCAACAGGGCGCACGGGCACACATCCGCAATGTTAATTCTGTTGAACAGGAAGCTTCGTGGCGTAGGCTGGAGGCGTGGTGACGTTTTAGGAGGAGATAGAAGTTGAAGGGGACGCGGATAAGGACCGCTGGTTCCGGAGAACAGAACGGTGACTGTAGATCGCGGGAGCAGCATACAGCACGTCCGACGTGGTCGAGGTCTCAAAAAAAAAAGACGAAAGGATGACCGACGAAAGTTTGTAGAGTGAAGAGGCTGTGTAGTCTTAATACGCAGAGGGCGGTAACGCTGGACTAATAAAAACAGCAGTGTAGATTAGTTTCGTATTCTTAACTCTCGAATGATTGAGAGATTCCTGACCTGATCATTGTCATTCCTGACCTGAAAGGCAAGGAACCGAAATGGAACGAGGGAAAGGTACCGGATCCAGCTCCGGGCCTGGGCCAGAGCCTGAGGTCTTGGTAGTCTGTGAAGAAGAAGACAGGCTGGTACTCGGGAGAAGAAAAGTGGAAGACGGTGACAGAGGATAGACGATACGAACCAAAACCGAATCGTGAAAAATGTATCGGGCCTGGACCCCAAACCTTTGGTTCCTGTAAGGAAGGTGGAAAATGGATCGATGCTCGGACGTCCGAACAGAAAGGCGGCTTAAATGACGTCAATTGTTGCGGAACGTGCAGGAATACAGGCAGAATGTAGCACGAGAGGGCCGAGTCCGGGCCCGGGTGACGGTGTCTGTTTCCCGGTCCCCAGACGTTAGGTGTAAAGGGAATCGCTGAAAATGCGAGACTGGCAAACAGTAGCAACATTCCCAAGAAAACAGACGAATAGCGGACCATAGTTCACCACCGGCTCTGGGTCCGGGCATTGGATCCTGTTCCCCGGCCCCGGGAATCTGAACGCCCCCAAAGCAGGATTTTCTGCCATTGTCTGCGACACCAATTGTCGGGGGAAAATTTTCTGCAGCTAATCTGTTTTTAAGTATGGTTACGCGTATATTTATTGGTTTTTACTGAATAACTTTTCAGCGCTTTATCCTATTGATCTGGCTCTGCCATCAACGGAAAGGTCACACCGAGACGATTAAAATGGTGTATTGGAATGTCCAAATCGGTCAAAAATTGGCGAAAGGGCAGAAATTTGGTCAAAATGGCACGTTTTATCTGCGACATAGTCGCACGTCGCACCCTTTTCTGCCTTCGGGCTGAACGCATGGGTATACATCGGTAGAAGGAATTGTAACAGACGTGAACAGAGGCGTCGTCAATAAGGCAGGCGGGCCGTAGTTGTGACCTATCTAAAAGCCTTGGGTGGATGTTGCGGCCCGGACCGTACCCTCGGTACCCAAGCACAGGCGGAACCGAAAATTCGGGCCAAGGGGAATCGGGCCACAACCATTGAATATCCTCTTCAGAGACAGAGGTACTGACAGCTGACGGAATCGGTAACGCCATCAGCTGTCGAAGCGGAAAGCAGGCCATCCTAAGGGGACTAGGCACGAACTCAAGTGAAGAGTCTTTTCCTGAATCGATTGTTCCTACAATGGTCGTAACAACCACGTCCACACGAAAGTGAGCAGACAGCAGATGCGGTCTATTAAAAGGTAACGGACCGTGAGTCGAGTTCCGGTTCCGGTTCGTCGATGTCCTATAGCTGACAAAAGCAGCCGTGTCCTCGAGAAGGAAGGCGGGCAGCAGACGCTGCCCACAAAACGTAATGGGCCGGACGACGATTCTTGGTTCCGGTTCGTAGATGTCTGTGGATAAGCGAAACTGGGAAGCAGATTGAAAGGCGGCTGTGCCAGTGCCCAACCAACGGTCCTCTCACGCGGACAAGCAAAACCGAAAAATGGTGCAAAGAAGGATTGAGTCAAAGCCGGACGAATGGTCCTCCTTAGAGGACATTGCACCGATGGCAGGGACAGTTCCGTACGGTAGAGATGGCCAGTAAACAGGAGAGCTCAAGAGCAACCACACACAGCAGTCACCCTAGGTAGAAAGATGAGACGGATCCTGAGCGGACCGCTTATATAGGACGGTTATTCTAACCACCAAACTAGCAGCCTCTCTGCCAGATCGCTCCTCACCAAATGCTGGATTGCTATTGTCTATGGTGGTTGGAGATTAATTAGCTCTCTCCCATCTATTTCATGCCTAACTATGGCTAGTAACTATCGTAAACGTTTATGACTAACAGAGTTTGATCGCACAATTTCATAAAGAAGACACTCACATGGTCTTGCTGATTTTTGACAGTAACACTTTCTTCATCAGGCTTTCTAATTGTGATTAGGTCCTGGTCATATTCTTGCATAATGCCGGTTTTTTGCAAGGCCGAAGGCCACTCAGGTCTACATCCACTCGTACCAATTGCACTAGCCGCTCACTGAAGTCCCTTCCTACCAAGTGTATTACATTAGGATGTGACGGACCCTGAATGTGCTTAAAGGGGACCCTATTCACTCGTGGTGTTGTGTAGCTGTTGATTCGAGGCCACGAAGATGATTGTCACGTGCCGAACTTGATTGGATCAACGTTCACAGCTCGAGCACAACCTAGTCCTCATGCCCTTCCTCATCTCACCCAAGTACATGGCAGTACAGCAGTTGCATAGCACCATTTATACCTCCCCCCTGGTATTAACCACGGACTTCATTTTCGCCTGATCCCTAGCTTCCTAGGTCATCCGTCATCATGTCATTTGGGCCAGCTTCTTTCTATTACCAATACGTTTCTTCAGTCCATTACATTTCTCAGGTACATCTTAAAGCCTTTTCTACCAAGCCCTCACAGATACGACTGCTAACTCCATCCTGGTAAGTACGGCAAACCCTCAGACCCTCCTCTTTTAGTTGACGAATTAGATCACACTCCCAGCCTTCAGTTGAGGAAGAAAGCTGTTTCGATGATTGCCATGAAGCATAGGAAGGCCATTGAAGGCGGGGAGTGGGAACTAGTTTGTCAACCGAAAGAGAAGATTCCGACGGCCTTACTTACACCACATGGAGGATTTAGCAGTCCTACCCATGAGATCGTGTGTAGGAACGGCTTTGATCTACGAGTCCAGAACCTTGCAATGGATACGGACCCTCATTGGCTATTTCTATCAACCTCACGAACCAAGCAGCCCCATGCCATGCCGTCATCACCAACACAGCCCAACGCATTCCTATCCTACAATAGTTTTTGGATGTAGCAATTCACCAACGGACACAGGGAAAACAGGTACGGCAAAAAAATTCTTAACTTTGAGCCAGTTCAGCCACACGAGCATTAAATTACTACAGCTGAATTACTTCGGCTGAATTACTTCGGAAAAATTCTTAACTTTGAGCGAATCTGAAAGAAATTAATTTAAAAAGTAACTGACACTAAAGCCGTTGATGACCTCCACTCCTGGCACCAATCTCCGTAATTGGGTCATTGCCTCTGATGAAAACAAGTCATGTTCTGGGTCCTAAACCAGGCAGAAAATTCTTGAATGAAGGAAGTGATAGAGCCGAGGCAATCTTTTCACATAACGAGTTCCATGCTGATATAACTCGCAGGGAGAAAAAAAATTTCCGTGTGTTGGTGTGGAATCTCGGAAGGACTAACTTAAGACAATTTTCCCTGGTCTTAGAAATAGAACTCGGTTCGAAAAATGGGAGGTCGTTAGGAAGCATGCAGTGCAAATTTTATAGGGGAAGGAGAAGTCCGCCTTTAGGCGCTGGCACTCAAGAGTGTCTAGTTTGAGAATTTTGAAACGCTGGTGATATTCCACGTTATGCATGCCCTGTAGTGATTTGGTATACTTTCTTTGTACGGACTCAATCTTATCAACATTCTTGGGGAGGCCAAACCTGGCTAGCATGGACTTTGCATCCATTACTGCACACATTACACTCTTCGCCAGGCCCAACAACCGTTGTAGAACATGAACCGCAGTTAACGGATCATCACGTAAGGCTACCACCAACTGCAGCATGCTCGCTTTCTTCTCCTGTGGCAATACCAAACGGGCCGCCCCCAAGTCTAACTCCATGCCCAAAAATCGCAAACATTGCGAGGGCACCCGCACGCTCGTCTCGTAATTAAGAAAAACCAAGCATGCTTAATGTTTCCAAAGTCTTGTAAACATCCAGCCTAACTCTTGACTTCGGATGGACCCAACACACCGAAATCATCTAAATAACCAAACACCAACACACTCCAAAGTCACAAAAACGACACCCTCATAAAACTTCCGGAGGCAGACGCCAACCAATAGGGCATGACACACAACTTGTACACGAAGCCTTGCTAAGAGATCGTTTCATAGGAACTACATAATAGGCCTCCAAAAGATTATTCTTCATGGCTGTTTAAATCTAGACACACGCCAGTGTGTCGCACCAAGTTAGGCAACAAACATCACATCAATTCAATTGTCGAGGTTGTAAACCATTGTAGCGCGATGCCATAGCGTCAGCGTTTTATATCTTGAAGCATAGTTGGGCACAATTCAGGTACTTGGGGAATAATAATAATGCGGTACAAAAGCTTAAATTGTGTTGAAATCGAGAGCAATGACCCACCTGACAAAAATTAAGTTGTGTAGGAATGCCAGCTAAGCTGCTTTCAATGCAAAATCTGACCCTCAATACGTTGAAAATGTGTTACATGTGTTACATGTTAATTTCCATAGGGTGATTATTCATCGATACCGAGATAACGGGAAGGCTTCCAGCTACGAAATTGGATGAATGGGTACAGTACAATACGAACTGCATACCTTTTATGGCTTGAAGCCTGGGGCGTCACGGGGATGGCGAGAGAGGGCACGCAAGTACAAAAATATTGTTATAACCATTGTTAGTATTGTCGGCATCATCTCTCATTGGACGGCCAAAGTTCTAACAATGACAACATGTATACTGACGTGCGTGCCTAGACACACACTAGTGAATCACGACAAATCTAAACAACGTTGCCAAAGAAACTGTATTCACGTCCCATTCACAAAAAATAAAACAACTGTAAAAACAAAGCAAAATAAACAAAGCCAAAAACTAGTAAAGAGGCCACCAAGTTGAGAGTGGTTCGGCCCTACAGAGGACTGATATCAACACACCAAAACTAACTGAATAAAACAAATTACAACAAAATTAAAACCAAACCAAAAACCTATAAAGAGGTGACTTAAGTTGAGAATGGTTCGGGGCTATAGGCTAGTAGCAAAGTGTTGAAAACCAATTTCTTGTTGACGTGGCACTTTATTACAAATCTGCACGGTAGTGGAGTTGAGTAAATACATAATTTTAAAAAATGGGAGTGATATCTCAAAAACTAAAACTGGTAAAAGGGGCCGCCAAGTTCCGAATGGTTCGGCCCTTCAAAGGAGTGATATCAACCCACCAAAACATTCGTTAAATGAAAACTTGAACATTGCTACCGATAGTAGGAATGTTCTAGCTTTCATTTAACCTTCGAACTATTGAGCAGTGCGATTAACTTGGTGAATGTTGTGGTGTGTTGGTATCACTGCTTTGAAGGGCCGAAGCATTCGAAACTTGGCGGCCCCTTTTACCAGTTTTGGTTTTTGAGATGGTTACTTTTCTACTGCTAGCATTTTATGATTTTATCAAATCATTTTGTGTAGTCATTTTTTTTCTGACCCTTCAGGGCTCTCTTAAATTACTTTTCTACTGCTAGTATGTTTCAAATCCCATCAAACTCTTTACTTACTTCCAGTAATGATACGCATGGCATTTTCCACTTCACGAACTTCTTGATTCAGTGGTGGCTTACCACCTGCAGCAATCCAAAGGCGTCCCCGGTGAGCCGTATACCAACTGCGTCCCTCATGCCTGTAATACAATGTGTTACGAATTTCAACCCATTTGGAAATCACTTATTTGGGTCCACAATTAGCCTACTTGCTTACTTCTTTATTCCAGACACAAGGAGGGATGCATACGGCTGATGGACTGATAAACACCATCCTTGGTCCGACATTTCTTGCAGCTCCTTGTCTTGCAAACGCATCTTATGGGAATCTGTGACAACAGCCGACCTGGGCAAGCTTGGTCCCCATTCGCCCACATCTTCAAACTATACCAAGATTAAGCAAGATAAAATCAGTAACACAATTTAACAGAAATCGAACAGAATTTTAGTCTGCCTGTAACAAAAACTGGTTGAGAGATGCTAATCTCTTTGGGAAGATGCGCCAACTAAATAAAAAAAAGAACAAAATCCATCAAAATTGTAAAATCGTACTGTGCATTCCAGGAACCAAATATGAGCATCAAAACAATTAGCGTGCCATGATGATTAGTTTGTTTTACAAGTGTTCTGTATTAGGAGAAAGACTGTCATATAATTAAAACTTTGTGGCTTTATAGAATTAATGAAGCAATACAAAGTGCTCAAATCAGACTTGCAAAATCATTATTGTTAATCCTAGGGACTGCCTGTCTTTGCACAGTGTAAGCAGCACAAACCCTAATCATACTACAAATATTGAAACTAAGGTAATGGAATTTAAGTACGGAGCATCATTCTTGGCCTACAGCAGAAGGCATGAGACACACAGCGTACGTAGCAGAAATGTTAAATTCCCTACAGAATGAAGTCCGCTGGGGCAAGGCCTGATGGCTAGCATGACCGTCTCATGTGCTAGAGGTCCTAGCTTCAATTCCGTTCTCAGCCACCCCTGGCATTTTCAGGAAAAGAAGGGCCCTGTGGTGTCTCATTCTCATGCCGATTGTGGCATGTAAAAGATCTTAAGAATTTCCTATGGGATTTACCTAGCAAAATTGTCCCTCTCTCCTTCTGGTGCTATGGCTAATGCTGGGTGCGCGTCGAACAACAACAGAATAAATTCAAGCTCCGATAAGATTAAAGAAAGAATACTACTAGTTAGAATAACAGTATGCTATGTGTTTAATGTGCCAGGGTTCAGACAGTTTTTTTTATTCGTAATTTCTCTGACATTTCCAGGTTTTCTAGGTGTTTAAAACATGTTTAGTTAGGGAAACAGGCAGTGCAGCAAATGCTTTTATTAATAATTTTATGAAAATAATCCATCATCCCAGAAAATAACTGTTTAGAGACTGTTCATCATTGGTACTAGCTTAAGATTTAGTTTATTGAAGTTATGTCTAAAATACTTGAACATATTAAAGCGTAAATTAAAATATTTTCTACTAGCCTAGGATTTTGTTTCTGATCTGCTAATTCAATGGAACTTACAAATCAGACACAATGGCATTTTTAAAATTTCCCTGGTTTTTAAAAAATTTCTTGTTTTCCCTGAAACTTTGGCTCTATTTTCATTTTTCCTGAGCTTTCCAGGTTCTCCGGGTTTTTTCTGAACCCTGTGTACAGGGTGAACACAAAAGAATGCCCTGATTATAGAAATTAATAATGTCCATATTAATAATAAAAGGACGCCAATGTGGTTTGAACAATCTTGTAGAAAAACTCAAAAACATCATAATACCAGGGGTACCTAGTCAATTTGGTTTCTATTGCCTAACCTAAACATACATCTCCTGGAATTTTAGCATTCTTCTTCATCCATGCTGTTTGATTTAGAAATTAAAGTTATGGGCCTGCCAGTTGCGTTACCCAGTAAGCACCTGTTCTGAGCACCCCTTCATATACAGGGTGTTCGGAAATTGGTGTCAAATATTTTGAGGGTCCGCTGTGTGATCAAAGATAAGAAGAAAAAGTCCTATAAACATGGGTCC
>JAHWFP010112525.1:89780-114537 GCA_023313725.1 Lithobius niger
CCCCAAACTTCCAACCCCCCCCCCGCTTACAAATTCTGAGCGGTCCCTAGATCGATCAGGAGGTTCAATAACTGAGGGAACAATGCGGCCGCTGGCCAATTTGGTGCCACAAGGAGAAACAAGCTTGGGGACCGAGCGATCTTGTGAAGGACGAGAGAGAGAGGCTTGAATGGGGGAAGAGGTACCTGAAGAGTGATCCCCAGGGGAGGGCATCCACTGTCCAAGCTTGGTCATCCGGAACCGGGCTTACGAAATGGCGAAGTCTGGCATTGTGCCTCGTGGCAAAGAGGTCGACCATGGGATCCCAGATGTTGAAAAGAGATTAGCAAATGGACATCTTGAGGGCACATTCGTCTGTTGGCAGGGACTGGCGAGGTAGGGATCCGGCGATGACATTAACTGCCAAGAATGCAGGGGAAGCACGGTAATTTTTAGGGAGACGCAAAGGCAAAAGATGTCCGATGCGAGGCTGTTAAGAGTACAGGGTCATGTCCCCTCTCCCTCCTTTTTGTAGGTAGGCCTCCGCAGTAGTATTGTCGGTGTGGACCTGAGCTACTTTGCCGGCCACAAGGTGGTGGAAATGATGGGAGGTCGTAAAGAATGGTGCGGAGTTCCGAGCACGTTGATGTGGTCGTGTTCATGCGGTCATCAGGAACCAGAGACTTGGCGGTGGCAGACGTGGGCTCCCCATCCCTGAAGGGATGCGCTCGTTAGGAGATCTAGGTCAGGGGTCGGTTCGTGTAAGGGTACCGCTTGCAATAGTGTAGAGACATCCATCCACCAGAGTAGGGTGGCGAAGGGAAATGTCTGGGGAAATCTCTGGGCAATGAGGGCGTTGTTGAAGTTGGGGAGGGGACGGGCGTCCTATTAGGGTCGGAAGTCAGTGTGACAAGCTGAGAAGAAATGGCGAAGACGACCCCCGACAGGAAGGATAGGGGAGTGATAGTCAGCGACCAGAACGGGGTCGCTGTTTAGGACCGGATGAGGCATAGCATGTGCCCAGGGATCGGCCTCGCCCACGGCCGGGGCCCTGTTCTGAAAGCGCGTATTTTAGACAGGTAATAAGTTTGAGTGGCATGGTTCGTCTTAGTCGTGTGGACCGACCGAATGAGGCCGCGAAAGAGCGTGTCAGACTCATGGTTAGGCTTGTTACGTAGTTCTTAACGTGTTGAGCCATTGAGGTCAGGAGCAGCGTTGAGGGCCACATCCCGAAGCAGGAGTGTTAAAAGAGTGCTAGTAAGCCAATTCTTGGAGTGAAAAGTAGTAAAGCAGGCCTTCCGGAAAACATGACTGATGAGGAAGGTTAAGTTCTTCGTTTCCAGTGGCGGTGGTTCGGCTGACTAATTTTTCACAAAGTGTGTTCGCTGCAGTGTTCAAGACGTCCGCTTGAGAAGCAGCACGGAGGCCCAGACGAAGGAGGCGGTCGTTATCCTGAAGGACCGAGGAAAGTACAGAGACTCGACGTGGAAAGAAGAGGGCAGTCCCAAAATCCATTTTGGCTTCTGCCGTGAGAAAATCCAAACGAGGGTAAGTATCAAAGTTCTTTGGGTTGGAGGTCCCATCACCCGATGGTCTAAGAAAGAATTTTTCCGACAAGGTCGTGTAAGAGGAGGGCCTTTGTTTGGTTCCAAAGGGTCGCCTTTTCCTAAGAGGAGATTGCCATTGCGGAGCAGGTTGTGAGCAGGGTCGTGGATTATCCGAGAACTGCTTGTTAGCGAGGAAGGCGGTCGCGAAATCCAAAACCAAAGCCAGTGGAGAGACCGTGGTTCTTGATAGGATCGGTCGTTGGAGGTGAACACTTGTAAAGGAAACAATCGGGGATTATATCATCGACTGTCTTGAGAAGATCCGGAAGAGGTATTTCTGAAGGGTCCGGGTTGCCCGAAAACAAAGCAAAAAAATCAGCGTTCTAGGAATTGAAGTCATCAGAAATGACCGACTGCTGGTTGGTGTCATCAGGAGCGGGGTCAGAATTGTCAGTGTCCGGAATGAAGATCGGATGCAGCGGTCGCACAGGTAGTGGCTGTATTGGTCGGAAGACCGACGGCTGTTGGAGTGGAGGAAAAACATGAGTGGGTAGGTCGTGTGGATGTGAAGACCCAGGGACATCGAAAGACGACCGCTGGCGTTTGGTAGTGTTGATGGAAGCAGAAGCAGTCACCCAGTCGTGGCAGATGCTGAGGCGAAGCTTTTCGTTTGTGGCTGAAGGAACGGAGGGCCTTGTCCATAAGTTTATGAACCCTTTCCTTGAAAGGCAGTTCGTTTAGCGGTTCGACACCGATACACGGGGTTGGACTGGACAATCGGCGTGAAGATTGTGAAGAGAGAGCTAGAGGTCCGTCCGGGGAACGGACCAGCCGCTTCTTCACAGCAAAGCACCTAGCCTTCACTTGAAGCTTGATTAGAGCATAGGCTTTCTTGGCCTTAAAAAGGTCAGATTGGAGTGATCGAAGATCCGGTAATGGTTGAGACTGATCGCATGGGTAGGGGACGTAGCAGTCGTATCGAGCGTCGCTTTTTCGGTCACAGTGGGTCCGATGGGGGAGGGTACATTGTGAGTGGTCGCCTGGCGATTGCCGCAGACTAGATACAAAATCTTGGAATAGGTGGCGACCGAATGCCCACCAAATTTTCAGAAGACGAAGGGAGCAGTGTGGTCACCCGTGCAACGCCTTCCATGGAGTGCCTTTGGCACGAGGCATTTAAGCTTGTAGACCAAACGAGAGAGAAGGAACCGCGGTAGCTCAGACCACAGTATTTTAACCTCTGTCTCGAGAGTGAAGAAACAGCAAGTCCGAACAGGTCGGGACGTAGAGAAGAAAAACAAATATTTTGCCAGCCCTCCTGCTTGGCCGGCTGAAAATTGTTTCTATTGCCCGAAGGAAACTTTTTAGCTGTGTTTTTGTTGCATTGGTTTCCTGAGGGATGATTCTCTGGAGGTTAGAAAAGTCGTCGCTAGATGGCCAGCTGCGTAATCCGATCTGCGCATACGCGACCCCCTCTTATAACAGCGGCTTGGCAATGATTGCCTACCATCTTTTTTACCCTCTCGTTCAGTCAGGTGGTGACTGAAGAGGGGAGGTAGGGCGGGTACAGGTAATGTATGTTTCCTCCGGGCAATAGAAACAATTTTCAGCCGACCAGGCAGGAGGGCCGTCAAAATACTCTATTTCTATTGCCCTTCGGAAACATAGATTAACTGTATTTTTGTTGCATTCAACAGACCTCGTCAACTAAGGTGGAAGGGTCCACCTGACGCGTTGCCCTAGGGTTACGAGCTGGCTCCCCCCCCCAAAAAAAAAATCAGAGATTTTTGCACTTTTTTGAAAACGTTGTGACTGTTGGAGTCGAGGATTAGATGGAGGGATGAAAATTGTACGAGGAGTCTTGCTTCAGCTTCAGGACATCTGCTTCAAGACACCTACTTCGAAACATCTGCTTTAGGACATTGGATGTTTTCAGTCCTTAAGGGGGATTGGATGACCCATCAGGCAGCGATAGTGGATCCCAGACAGTGTAATCCATTTTCTTGTTTTGCCGTGTTCATGAGGAAAAAGCTTGTGAGGGACTGGTATACTTCTCCAAGATGCGGTTTCCATGATGTCTGAGATTGCAATGTCGATGTGGAGGTCTTGTGTGTCAATGTCGACATAGTTCATATGTTGATGTTTGATGGTCGTTTGTTGATGTCTTCGTTCGTCTTGTCAATGACAGTCTTGATTCATGAGGCGGACATCGTTGTAAATGTTGCGTCGGGGAAAAACTTGAGGGGCTAGGAAGAGTTGGTTTATGACTTGCGAAATTCCAGATGGTTGTTGTTTGATTTGTCTGCCAGGTTCGTCGGCAGTGATGCTCTTGGTGCGGGTTTGTCAGTTGATTGTGAAGGCTTGCAGCTTATTTGGTTTGACTCTGAGGTGGTTCTTTAACTGAGATAAGCTGTTTGAGGATTCAATGTTCAGGCAATTCTTGCGGTGCCTTCGATGGGGACGCTTGAGTGATCATGAGGTCTCTGTCAGGTTGGATCAGAGTAATTAGTCGGAAGATTGTTGCTGTGTTGGTGAAGGGGTTCAGTGCTGTTCTTGTTGGATTGGATTGTATAACCCTGAATTTGTTGAGCAAGTCTTTTTTTTTTTTTAAAGTCTGATGTAAGAGGCTAGAAGATTAACCTTTGTCTTGGGAGAACTGGTGTTGATGGTAAGATTGGAGGAGGCGGGTGCTGCCTTCGTTTTGGACACTTTAAGCTCTCAGAGGCTTAAAGTGAAATTCGTAGCTTCACGCATGACGTGATTGTTAGTTCATGGTGAGACTAGAGGTTCAACGTTTGTCTTGCTCTTGTGTTTATGCGTGAGTTGGTCACGTTTGAGGTCGGTTGAGGCCAGTTGACTCAGTTGGGTCATGATAAGGTGAGTGTTCGTCGTGAATGACGAACGTCTTGGTATGTGTGGTTTGTGGTCTCGATCGAGACAAGTTGTCCGATACAAGTTGTCCGAGGTGATGGTTGTCTTGATCTTTGGTTTAGGCGAGATTTATGAATCGTGGTCGAGACAAGCTGTCTGGTTGTTTGCTTCAGTTGTTTGAAACTTCCCTCATAACGTGGGTTTGAGTCACGAATGAGGCGAGATGACGACGACCGACTTGATCTTCAGGTTGATGTGTGATTCGTGGATCATGGTCGAGACACGCTGTCTGGGACGTTCTGTCAGATACTTGGCTTCTATTGCTTGAGACTTCACTCATAACGTGAGAGTTAGTCATGAATGAGCCGAGACGACGATCGTTTTGATTTTCAGGATGAAGCGTGACTTGTAGATCACGGCTGGGAGAAGTTGTTCGTGACAAGTTGACAGAGTCTTGTCAAAATTGTTCCTTGCATTGATGTGGGTATGTTCTGGATTGGGCTGAACTGTCTGAGATAATTCGGAGTTACAGTTATGGCAAGACGAGAAGGTTATGTGGGGCGCCTGTCTTGTTCTTCTGGTTGTGTCGGAAATGGGATTTTCCGACCAGCTGTTGGTTGACTAACGTTTGTATTTTTATGTGTGTTTTTGGTGCTTGAAGCTTTCCATGTGACATGAGCATTTTTCAGAAAAAAAACGTTTGTCATGGAGTGACTTGAGTTGGCTTGGCTTTGCTTGGGTTTTTTTTTTTTTTTTTGAATGACCTAATATGATGACGGTTGTCTTTGTTTTCAGTTGCAAGATTCGTTGATTACAGAGTGGCAGTCTGATTCTAGGCCAAAGTTGCTTGCATATTCCCTCATCATGTGAGTGTGATAACACGAGTGAGGCGATGCGGTGATGGGTGTCTTGATCTTGGTTGACGACCGAGAGGAACTGTCTTAGGACAAGCTGTCTGATTCTTGCTCCAATTGCTTGAAAACTTTACTCATAACGTGCATGGACGATGACTATGACACGAGACGATGGTGGTACGGGTCTTCCGGTTGATGAATGATCTTTGCATCACGGATGAGACGAGCTGTTTGGGGATGTGTAGTCTGATTCTTGGTTTCGGTTGCTTGAGACTTCATTCATAGTGTGAGCGTGAGTCACAAACGAGACGAGGCGACGATGCTCGTCTTATTCTTCAGGTGGTGAGACGAGGTGTCCTCGATAAGCTGTCTGTTTCTTGGTCTCAATCGTTTGAAACCTTTACTCATGACGTGAGAGTAAGTTAAAACGGGACGTGAGGACATCGGACATCTTGACTTTGAATTCATGTGTGAGTAGTGGATCATGGTCGAGACAAGCTGTTGTAGACAAGTTGTCTGATTCTTGGCTTCTGTTCCTTGAAAATTTCAGTCTTACGTGAGTGTGAATCATGAATGGGACGAGATGATGATGATCGTCTTGATCTTCAGGTGGTGAAGACGAGCTGTTCTCGATAAGCTGTCTGATTCTTGGTCTCAATCACTTGAAACTTTACTCATGATGTGAGTATAAGTTACAAACGGGACAGACGACGGTGGACGTCTTGACTCTGAATTCATGCGTGAGTAGTGGATCGTGGACGAGACAAGCTGTTGTAGATAAGCTGTCTGATTCTTGGTTTCAGTCCCTTGAAATTTCAGTCATAGCGAGAGTGTGAGTTCCAAATGAGACGATTGATGACAGCCATCTTGACTTTCAGTTTCATGCATGAGTTGAGGATCATGGTTGATAAATTGTTCGCGACAGGCTATTTGATTCGCTTGCTTGTTTGCTTTCTTGTAAGGCTGTACCGAACTGGACAAACCGGACCGGACTTTACCGGATTCGGGCTGTCCGGATCTGGCCGGACCGGACCTGCTTTTATTGCCGGACAAACCAAACCAAACATCGCTGCATATAAGCCAGACCTGGCTGAACTACGATCAACAAAGCAACTGCTATTCACAATTGATGAATAAATTAATTTTTTAACTGTTGATTTTATGCACGTAACGTTTGAACAACTACAAAAACAAACGTGAATTTTAATCGAGATTTTACCTACATCGCGGCCCGCACTAGTATCCTGAAGCATAACCGGAAGTGGCATAGCTGTTGCATGCATGTCTCTCGTCACAAATTCCTGTCAATCGCGCGGTTTTAACTGTTGATTTATGCCCTTAATGGTTGAATGAATAAAAAAAAAATAAGGAGTTTTAGTTGATATTTTACCACCTTCGCGGCTCACACTAATATCCGTAAACAAAACCGGAAGTGAATTGCTGTTGCGCAACTTCCTGTTAACCGCACTGCTACAGCGGTCCACCGCGTTGAGTCTTGCTCGGTCGTGCTTGGGCTCTTAACTCTTAAGCACGTGGGTGATTTTAGCGCGGAAAATGGAAAGTGGTGACGGAAAAAAAAACGTATTTATTTAGAAAGTTGGCAGAACAAATTCTTTACGGAAGCAAGCATTTATTCGGTTCCACAGCCAGTATTTTTTTCTATGTCCGGTTTGGTGTCCGGTTCGGTACACCAGTACTTTTTTCATGTCCGGTCTGGGTCCGGTTCGGCCCAAAAAAACTTGTTCGGTACAGCCTTACTTTCTTGGTTGCTTGCTTGTGTGCTTGCTGGCTAGCATGCTTGCCTGATTACTTGGTTGTTTGCTTATCTGTTTACTTGCTTGTTTTCGTGCTTGCTTGTTTGCTTCTAAGCTTGTTTGCTTGCTTGCTTCTTGCTTGTTTGCTTGCTTTCTTGTGAAGACTTTGGACGTTGCGTCAGTGTTAGACACCATGTTAGACAAGGTGCCATCAGATTTGTGTATTCCGGATGAGACCAGTTGCTTGAGACAAGCTGTCTAAGCTGAGGCTTTGAAGGCTGAGACAATGTGCATGTCTTGGCTAGGCTTGACTTGACTTGGGAAGAGAGAAACATTTGAGGGAAACTTGAGGGAAACATTTTTGTTTTTCTCCTTCATTTGTGATCTTTAACCTTTTCTTGTTGATAAGATCAGGATGGTGGTTTGGTGATGGAAAGAGGCTCGAGGACTTGATGTTGGGAGTCACGAGCTAGACGTGCTTGAAGAGGGCGAAGCAGCTAACCAGAAGGCAGGTGCGTAGGTGAAGCCGTTCCTAGGTGAAGGCAAAAGCGCAAGGGAACGGTGGCTTCAAAGGGTTATGGCCTGGTGTGGTGTGAAGTTGAGTAAAAGTTGTCGTCGGTTCTAGGGAGGTATGTCCATGGCGGCGTACGATCCGATGGTAGAAATTGTTGAGTGCAGATTGTTGTAGATGCTTGGGGTATTGAAGGCGAAGCAGTGGGAGCAGAAGCCGTGCTGGAGTCAGGAAAACAGGATGCATAAGCCTTGCAAGCGAAGACTCAGCCGTATTAGGCGAAGCAATAGTTGAGTCACTTCGTTTGTTTGACAACAGGTTGGGCCGAAGGCGTAGGCATAGGCGTTGCCGTTGGTAAAGCTGTTGAGCTAACGTTTTGCTGATTTGCCTTAGTAGTTGAATTTCTTGGTGGCTCGATCCATGAGAGCGTGGACGTGTTTCGATAACAACGGCTTCGTATGGTGAGAACTTTGGGAAGAGTGTGAAGAGGCCGAAGAAAGGTCCAAGGGATCATCGATGATCGGGGTAGAGCGGTGATGACTCGTTGAGGTGGAGGCAAAGCTCAAGGCTTTGTCCGAATGGGAAAGTGGAGGTTGGTCATGAGAAGAGTAGATACGGGAGGAGAGAGCGGCTTGGGCGAAGTTTGTAAATCCGGCGAATGCGGGGCCGCAGACGGAGGTGAGGGCAAAGCGTCCACAAGGATGTTAGGATTCGGGGGTGCAGGGCTTGCTGGCGAAAGCGCAGTCAAAGGTATAGGACCTTTGAGCAAAGGGTGCCTTGCTGAAGTATGTGATCTTGCCATGGAGAACACTGGCGGTGAGCCGAGGGCGAAGGGGGGCAAGGTGGAATGCCACGGAGGCGAAGGTGAAACAAGGTAGAAGGCGAAAGCGAAGCTCTTCAGGGGCAAAGGCGAAGCTGGGAGACCGAGAAGCGAAGCGACCGTCGCGGTCGGCTGGAGGAAAAAAAGATGGCAGGCAATCATCGCCGAGCCGCTTTTATAAGAGGGGCCGCGCATGTGCAGACCGGGTTACGCAGCTGGCCATCTAGTGACGACTTTTCTAACCTCCAGAGAAGCATCCCTCAGGAAAGGAATGCAACAAACACACAGGTAATCTATGTTTCCGAAGGGCAGTAGAAATATTATTACGGTCGCCTGCAGCATTTTTATATACGGACGGGTGCGCATAACAGGTGCGCACTGAGTAGCGAGACTGACGGGCTTCATAACTTTAATCGCTAGATCAAACAGCATAGAACTAGAAGAATACTAAAATTCTAGGTAATGTATATTTTCGTCGGCGTATAGAAAGCTTTTTACGCGTTAAAGCAAGCGCTATAGCACACTCACGTCTCTTGCCCAGAAGCAGAACTTTCTGCAACTGTTTGTGACACCAACCATCATAAAAAAAATTATCTGCAGCTAATCTTTTTTTTTTCATATAGTTACCCACATGTTTGTTGGTTTTTATTGAATAACTTTTCAGTGATTTATCCTATTGGTCTGGCTACCCCACCAATGGAAAGGCCTCATCGAGACGATTAAAATGGTGTATTGGAATATCAAAATAGGTCAAAAATTGACAAAAAAAAAGCAGTGCGGCCTTCAACTGGCAGATTCTGCTAGGGATGTCTCGTGCAGGCGCATTATTGCAATTTTGAAAAAAATCATGGCAGGTCAAGACACAAGAATACCCTGATCATAAATATCAAGAGCTTTTTTTTAATTAATTAACCGTGAGCAGATGAATGGTCGAGACGGAATGAATGTTGTTGTTGTAGAAGCCTGATGAAGACAGCCAACTGAACCCTACCATCTCTAGAAATCTTCTGTCGAAAATTTGCGTAGATATTGGTTGAAAAAATCTTGAACTTTGACAATACGGTAAATATGAATTTTCAAAGTAAACAATGTGACGTTTTTAAGTTAGATGGGATTAACTTGGAAAAAAACAACTCATTTAAAAGATCGAACCATTCTCAACTTAGCAGCTCTTTTACCAGTTTTGGTTTTTTATACACTGTAATAAAGTTTGTCTTGCACACAAGGGATAAGCAATTCAACATTAACAAAATGAGAAAAAGATAAGTTTGAAAAGAAAATGCACTGGTATTAATAAGCAATAATGTAGTGGCTTACATTGTCTATTTCAGCGATTAGTTTTAATTAGTTTTAATTTGAAAATTCTGAAGGTTGACAGATCATTTATCCATTAAGCTCCAATCATTTCTCACCATAGGGCGAGGGACACCCAACGAAGTATCAGCACTGCCCTCTTCATCAATTCTTCTTGTTCCCTTGTTGTTGTTACTGAAGTAGATCGACTGCACAACAGGATCATTACTGGCATTTATATCAACTGCTTCCTGTTCTTCTATCACTTGACGACCTGCAAAATCTACAAATAAAAACAAAATGTCTCCATGAAAAATATGTATACCAATATTTCAATTACCATTCAAGGCCTTAAGCCAGTTACTCAAGATGGAGGGGATAACTGTGGGCACAATTTTTTTTTTTACCATTGTTTAATGGTGATAGTGGTGAGGGATCAAGGGACAGGACTATAGAAAGACAAATAAATTTTTTACTAGATTTCCTTCAAAACAACTAAAGGTATTATTGTAGAAAAAGTTTTCAAATTTTAAAGCAACAACTTGCTAGCCTAATTTACTTTCATTTTTCTTGACTCAGGGATCTAATAACAAGAAAAACAGTCTTCTTCTTCTTCTAACCTACGGTCCTTAACTTTGGCAAGCAATGGAATACCTTTGTCTAAGTTCACGACCTTAGGATAGAAGAAGACTGTTATTCTTGTTAAAAGGTGAGGATTACAGTTTCCCAAGGGTTCGTAAGGTTCTTTCAAGAGCGAGTTCAGAACCAGACATAATCTATAAACCAACAAAAAAAGGGAGAATTGCCGCAGCGGCGGTTAAATATAGCGTCTATTGCTTAAAACAAAAAATATATACATTAACAGCACATTTTAGCATTTTTATTCGCAAATACATTCTCCCTCTAGAGATTTAATTAAATTAGTCAATTACCAGCTTGCTAACCCTGAACTGCAGATCTGCCCTTCCCTCCAAAGTATTTAAGTGCCAAACACATGTTAATAGTAATCTTTTATTCTCTCAATATGTCATGGTGGTGACTCAAGAGGGGAGGTAGGGTAGGTAAAGGTAATGTATATTTTAGTTTTAAGCAATAGAGACAGAATTTAGCCACCGCCGTGGCAATTCTCCCTTTTTTTGCTACGAAATTATCGATTACCTGTAAATTTTAGCATTCACAGTAGATCTCATCAAAATGGCGGACAGGTTCACCAGGTATTAAGAGTTAGTCCCCCAAAACATTACAGACTTAGTACTATGTCAAATGAAGTCAAAACAGGATTCAGGGTCTCTCTTCTGAATTGGTGGCCACAAAAAGGTCCATTGTTTGTTGTCATCTTCTTTAGTGCGGCACTTCTGTCGTTAAAACACCGTTATTCATCTTACTGTGAAACACTAAATGATTGAAAAATGTCACACGAGACTCACAAAAACGCACACTTTCACAACGAAGATAGTCTACTAACTGCAAATTTTCAACTTCTAACTGTAGTCGTCATCAGGCACCTTAAAGGTAAGTTTGAACTCTGTCTACATTTCGTTTTTTCAGTTCAATACACTGTTCGAATTCAAAACTGCCACTGTCTGCTCTATTCAGTCGATTGGTTCACCCTTGCCCACTGTATCACTCGGGCCGTTCTTTACACGCAATCTTCCATTCAACTTCGAGCTTCCCTCGCAAGTCTTTCCCAATCAGGTGTGTAACATTAGAAAAGGATTGACATTGCACATTCATAAGTGGGATCTGCCTGTTTTCGTGCATCTTAATCGCAATGGATTCAAGGCATCTTAAATGGTTGTCCCATTTCGAGTTAGATTTATTCAGTGTCACCGATTTACCCCACTCAACATCATGATGCCTTTCCGTGCAATGGACTGCAATGCCGTTATCGACAGCATTATTTCTAACATTCCCCAAATGTTGGCTGAGCCTCGTTCGTATTCCTTTTCTAGTCTCGTCAATGTACACGGCATTGCAGTCCTTGCACGGTACTCTATACACTCCTTCTCTGGTGTTTTGTACTCGTGCTAGTTCTTGCTCATCCCTGGCTTTTTGGGTCACCGTCGATCGCAACATTTTTTCATTCTCATGGTGTTGGCCCTTCCTTTGTATCTTCTTTCCCAGTCCTTCTTCGTTCTTAATAAATGCTCTGAAGCCATTTTTTTTAAGTTCTTGCTGAATTGGGCAACTAACTCCCTCAAGGTAGGTGAGTGTCACTCTTGGTTTTATATTCAAGGTTGGATCACTCGTGGTTACACTTTTACTTCTCTCTCTCTTCCCTGCCTTTGCGACAGCTTTCGCTTTCTTCACAAGTCCATTAATCATTCCACCCGGGTACCCTAAGCTCAAGAATTTACCTTGGTCCTCCTCAAGATGTGGGTTGGCAAGATGCTCACAGCTCGAGTTTGTGACCAGCCGAACAAACTCATTGAGGGCAATGGCCTTCAGTTGTACTTTTGGGTGGCCCAAACGGTAGGGGATGCCTCTCATGGTAGCCATTGGTTTCTTGTATGGTTCATACGACACTCGGCCCTCCCTCCAGTCTGCACACCTTGACATCAAGAAAAGACAAGGCACCATCCTTTCTTCCTCCATGGTAACTTCAATCCCCGGCCTCCAGTTGTTAACCTTCATTAGTACCTCATTAAGCTTATTCTTCTTCAGCACAGCATAGGTGTCGTCCACGAATCTCTTCCAAATTCTCACGCTAAGCCCCGACTTCAGCACCATTTCATCCAGATGTTGGAGAACCATCTCGGCGATTATTGGCGAGCTAGAGTAGCCCATTGGGGCTCCTCCAACTTACCAATAGACTCGTCCCTCAAATTCCCCATATATCGATGCCAATAGGACTTTCAACAATGCTCTGTCTTTCTCATACTCCTCCCTTGCTACTTTCCACCTCCTCCTCGATAACGCCAGCATTTCCAAAATCATTCGGTGTCCAAGGCTTGGGAATAGTTTGACAATGTCGAAGGAAACCATAGTTTCTTCCTCACCAAGTTTTAGGTCTTTGAGTTCAACAAGCAGGTCACTAGTTTTGCTCAATCTGCTGCTTCCATTCACATACTTCTTTAGCTTCTCAGCGACCACCCAGTCAAGCTTTTGCGCCATTCCGCCCTTAGCTGATGTAATAATGCGAAGGGGGGCTCCCTCTTTATGCGTCTTGACTTGGGCAAAGATGGTGGGTAACCGCTGAGGGGGTTTGGGTGCAAGCTCGGCCAGCTCTTCTTTTGTAATATGCCCTTCCTCTTTGCCAGCTCTTCTTTTGTAATATGCCCTTCCTCTTTAAGTCGAACAAGGCTAAATCCGAAATCAATCATTGGTTGATTCCCGTAGTTGACTCCCTTATCGACGTACATGTCAGACTCTTCAAGTTGTTGCCTCACTTTTACATCATGCTCTTCCCTAGAGATCACTACCGTCAAATTCGCTTTATCAGCCTTACATACTACTATATTAGTACGATCTCTCAGCGTCCTAATAGCCTTGGCTTGGGCCACAGTAACATTAGCCTTAACACTTGGCGGGGGCTTCACAACCATCTGCTGCAACTTCAACCTCAACTCAGGTGCCCAGGTATACCCTACCAGTAGTCTCTCCACATCAGCCACCAAATTAGTCCTGATGGAAAGGTTGTCCCTTCCTTCCACTGGAATGAACTGCAATGCCGTGTACATTGGCGAGACTAGAAAAGGAATACGAACGAGGCTCAGCCAACATATGGGGAATGTTAGAAATAATGCTGTCCATAACGGCACTGCAGTCCATTGCACGGAAAGGCAGCATGATGTTGAGTGGGGTAAATCGGTGACACTGATTAAATCTAACTCGAAATGGGACAACCATTTAAGATGCCTTGAATCCATTGCGATTAACATGCACGAAAACAGGCAGATCACGCTTATGAATGTGCAAGGCCCATCGTTTTCTAATGTTACACACCTGATTGGGAAAGACTTGCGAGGGAAGCTCGAAGTTGAATGGAAGATTGCGTGTAAAGAACGGCCCGAGTGATACAGTGGGCAAGGGTGAACCAATCGACTGAATAGAGCAGACAACGGCAGTTTCGAATTCGAACAGTGTATTGAACTGAAAAAACGAAATGTAGACAGAGTTCAAACTTACCTTTAAGGTGCCTGATGACGACTACAGTTAGTAGTTGAAAATTTGCAGTTAGTAGACTATCTTCGTTGTGAAAGTGTGCGTTTTTGTGAGTCTCGTGTGACATTTTTCAATCACTTCTGTCGTAATGCGATCTAACACATACAAGGACTCACACCTTACTTGAATCCATAGCTATAATTCAGTTCAAAGAAAAGGGCGTGCAGCTGATGAACATATATAGGACTTCTATCCCAACATCGATCGCTTGCTCAGGCCGGAGCTGAAGGCAAAATTCGGCCAAAAGTGCTCCTTGTTTTGCCAAGGAGAAACAAGTAAGAAAGTGCATTTACAGTGTGGCGTTCAAAAGCTCATGATGGAATTTCCCGATTTTTCCAGGTTTTCCAGACCAATACTGAAATTTTTCCCTGATTTTTGTTTCAATCGAAAGATATTTTTTACACATTTTACTCAAATTGCAATAACTACATCGCATTACTTTGCTAAACCAAAATTGCCCTAAGCGGCATTGGTAAAGAGTAGGAAAGCCATATCTGAACACAACTAGAAATGCACTTACCAACGTAACGTCCCATATAACTTAGGCCTAAGGACTTTTCGCTTTTATTATAAATGAAACAAAAAGGTCATGAAGTTCTAACTGAAATAAAGTGAAGGTTTTAGTAGTAAAAAATTAAACCCGAATAGTTATTCTTTATAGATGAAAAAGACTTTTCGGCAAATGTTGAAATTCCCTTACTTTCAGTTTATGTTTTTTTTAATATCCTGATTTTTCCCTGAATTTTCCAGAACTTATAAATTTCCTGAATTTTCCCAGTTTTCCAGGTTGACCGACCGCCATGTACTTCACTGTATCGTAAGCTTGAGGCCAATATTATCAATAAGAGTTTTTCTTTGTTAAAGGGTGAAGGTTACAGTTTGCCAAGGGTTCGTAAGGTTCCTTCAAGAGCGAGTTCAGAGCCAGGGCTAAGTCCCAGTCTGCAAAAAGTTCTAGTTGCAGGTCTTCTATTTCCAATGATTTGATTAGGTTTTTTAAAAAAAAAAAAAAAAAAATTCTACACAAAAACCACAAAACGAACAATTTTTTTGTAAAATTGTTCGTTGTGTGGTTTTAGTGTAGAATTTTTTTTTTTTTTAAATATGTCCTTCAAAAACCACTGTAATTGCCGCTTGCCGGTTTTTGCGTTGATTAGGTTGAAATGCAAAAATCTTCTGATAGATCATTACTTCTGGAGGTTTCAAAACGGAGTTCAGAGCCGAGCGGTATACTAAAATGGTGGATCCTTTTCAGCCGTCAGTTAAAAACGTCAGTTAAACGTCAGTTAAAAATCTCAGGAGTTCCTGAAAGGGGGAGCGATTGGACTGGCTTTCCGCAGGTGACACCAACGAAACCACTGTTAAGTAAAATGTTTTTGTCAATCGTATCAAATGCTTTTTTTAAATCAATAAGTATTGCACTATATACTTTCCTTGATTTAAATCTGTTGTTATTAATTCATTAACTTCAATTAAGAGATCTGTCGTACTTTAATTTTTTTAATACCCAAATTGTACTTTACTCCACACTTCACAAGAAAGCTGTTGATTTTATTTGCAAAAATTTTTTCCAAAACTTTATTGATTACAGATAATAATGATATTGGTCTGTAATTATTTATTTCTTGCTTATTTCCATTCTTGTATATTGGTCTCATAATTTGTATTTTTAATTTGTCGAGCCAGATTTCTTTGTTTATTATTGCATTTACAAGTTTACATATTGCTTTTGATGTATTCTCTTTAGTATTTTTGATGTGTGTGTGTACATTATCTACTCCTACTGCACATGTATTATTCAATTCTTTTATAATGTTTATAATTGCTATATTATTAGCATCGTCTATTACCATTGATCTTATGTTACTTTGTTTTTTTTTAATTGCTTTTTTTTTATATTTTTGGAGAACTGCCCTTTTTTATATTCTTCATTTTCTTTCTTTAGAATCGATACTTGATTTCCAAAGTCTTCATTAAATTCATTCACAATTTCAATAATATTTTTATCTTTAAATGTTGCTTTTATTTATTCATCAATATTTTTTTGTTTCTTTGCCTTCTAATTCCTTCATTACGTCCCACACCGTTTTTTTATTTTTATTTAAACTATTCAGTTTATTTGTATAGAAATCATTTTTACATGATTTTACAAGTTTATTTACATTCACTTTTTCTCTTTTATATTCCTCCATTAATACTTTACTTACAACTCCTTTATTTTTTTTTTTTAATTCTGGTCCATAATTTATTTTTATGTTCTATTTTTTGTAATAAATCATCTGTTATCCATTCTTTTCTTTTATTTATTTTCTGTATTTAGGTTTAATTTTCATTAGTTTTTGTTTTTTTCATATATATTATTAACCTGTTCAATAATTTCAGTGCAATTTCATTTGGTTCTTGTTATTCATTTAGTATATACTCCAATTTATTTGATTCATTTCTTGTTGTATTTTTTTATCATCGTACTTCCAATATAATGTACTATTATTAGCATTTTTATGTCTATTATTATTATTTATTTTTTTATTCCAAATAATAATATAATGATCTGCAATTTTTTCAGTTAGTATTCCGCCTTTTGGATTTCCACTTTTTTTCTTTATGAATACATGATCTATACATGATTGTTGTTGTATATTTCTACCATTTTGATTTATTATTTCTTCTCTTGTTGGCGAGTTTATTTGACACTGACAGCCTAATGATATAAATGTGTTTTCATATTTATCAATTGTATTTTGATCATAATTGTCCTCATTTCCATTTTCTTTTTCTAATATGTCAATATTAATATCTCCTATAATTATTTGGTTTTCCCAATCCACTTTATTACTTTTTATTATATCTTTTAGTTTGTTAATAAATATAATTTTATTGCTTATAGGTCTTCTATAAATATCTATAATTTGGGGTTTTGGTATATTATTTTCTTTAATTTTAATTTCCATCACATTATCATCATCAATTTTAAGTTCAAGGCATACCACTTCCAGATTATTTTTTGTGAAAACCATCATACCATCACCTCTATTTGTTGATTCTCTGGTCAATGTACAATTCCCATAATTACTTAATTTGTATAGGTATACTTTCTCTTTTTTTATATTAATTTCCGTTAATATTGTAATATCCCATTCAACATTGATTTCATCTAAAAGATGAACAATAATATCCCAATGTTTTCTGAGACTTCTAATGTTGCTATGTATCACTTTTACATTTTTACTTTTTTCAATGTCCTGTTTCATTTTTTTACCAATCTCCTCTTTCTTCTGAAAGATATAATTAATGAATTCTATTGTTCGTCTAGTTTCAACACATCATCTTCTTCATGTACTATGTTCACTTCTTGTGTGTCACTATCTTTTCGCATCATAATCTTTCCGTTTCTAAACCATACATATTTAAAGTTATTGTTGTTCGCAAAATTTCTTGTTTTCCAGAATAATTGTTTTGTGTAGGGTGTCATATTCTCATTAAGATAGATCCTCTTTCTGTTTCCATTTCGTAACATGTTATCATTAGTGAAAATCCTTTTTCTTTGCTCCAGTCACTTGTCTCTGCTCTGTCTATGTTTAATTTGCACAATTATCACACTTGGTTTGTTCTTGTCTATGTTTGGGATACGGTGTGCTGCCTCTATTTCATCATCGTTGTGAGCTACGTTAAAGTTTTTTGCAAGTTCGCGTATTGTTCTTTCATGTTTTCATTTTGTGGCCAATCCGTTTGACTAATTTCCAAATTTCTGTTCCTTTCAGGTTGTTCTTTATCTTTTGCTTCACGGAACATTGTATTCATCTTTTTTTCAAGCACTTTAGTTTTTTCACCTGTATTTTCTAGTTCTTGTATTTTCATTTCCATTTCTTTTAATTTTTTTCCATGTCAATATTTTCTTGTTTAAGATCTTCTGTTTCTTTCGTCACAAACTCTAAAGAGTTTATCAATTCTTCCCGTTTGTTCTTTTGTTCTTCGTGTTTTGAGATAAGTCCATTTTTTTCCCATTCTGATTCTGTACTGTCTTCTTTCATGTTCTGTTTCTTCTATTTCATTATCTTCTTTTTTTTTTTTTATTTTCCTCATCAGAAATTTTCTCCTGCCTTTCTGTGTTCTTCTCCTCATTGGTTTCTGACTCCGTTCTCATTTTTCTGAATCTTGTTTTACATTTCCATTCTAATTTCTTCGTATCATTCATTGTTTTCTACGTATTTTGTTTAAGTCCAGCACATTTATAACACAATTTTGACTTACATTGTCCACATACCACCCAGTCACCTTGATTTCCTAATTTATTTCACAATCTTGGCATCTTGACATGATTCCGTTGTTAGTTTTAATTGTTTATAGATGTAGCTTCATTTTCGTGCAAAAAGTTTTCATCTAACAGTTTTCATCCGGGTCGAAACTGTTAATCTATAGCTGTAAACTTTTTTTGTATTTTCAAACCCAAAACGAACACACTTAATTTTTTCTTGATCTGTATCAATATTTTTCTTCAAATCACCACTCTTCCTGTAGTTGTATTGTAGACTCACCAAAATTTGTACAAATCCTCTTTAGTTCTTTATGTTGGCAATTATCACTTTTTCTGAACTCGGCTCTTCTTTCCTACCTACATATTTCTCATCATTCTCCAGCCACTTTCCATCAGCCACCACCCAGCTGCCATCTTGTAATAATAATCTACTAAACAACATTACAGCTGAGCTTCTTATAATGTATAATAGTCTAACTACCAATAACTATTTTCATTGTAAACTCATACAAGTTATTTTTTGTAACTTAGAGAATTGCATTGCTTTTGTAATTGTAATTAAAAAATAAACATTATTATTTTTAATATTATTTATATTCCACCATCTGCCTTGCCTAAAGTTTTTAAGTTTCATTGCACTATGCAAAGTTTTTAAGTTTCACTGCCTTACCTAAAGTTATAAATTTTCACTGCCTTGCAAAACGTTTTTAACCCATAACCGCCTAGATACGAACGTACGCCTTCAACGTACAACAGCGAAAAACAAGTCCCAGCGCGAGCTTTGTGAGGGTAGAGCGGGCGGTCACAGCCCAGTGGTCAGCGTCGCCGGCTCCAAACCAAGAGAATGCCGATTCGAATCTGAGAACCGACCCAAGTACCATACGAACTCTAAAAAAAGGGTCTGAAAGTTCTTTCAGGCGGTTATGGGTTAATTCTCATTTGCAGACTCCGACTCACTGTGTTATCTATCTTAGACAAAAGGGACATCCCATTTGCGTACGACAGGTAACACAGTTTTGTCAGATTCTACTCTGGGAACTTCGATTCTCTGATAGAATCATCAATTTTCACTGCCTTACCAACATTAAAAAAAATTTTCTCAGCCTTACCTAAAGTTACCACACGATGGCGACGGGAGGCATGGAGTTTGCTGCGCATTTCATCTGCACGTTTTTGTAGGGCTTTACGCTCCTCAGCACCAAGCCATTGATTTGAATCCACTGAAAAATAATCCGCTTCATCGTCGATGACTTGCGTGCGACGTTCACTACAACAAAAAAACCGTGGCTACATTACACAGAAAAAGTTCATTTTGCCAGCCGTCTGACTGGCTGGCTGGCTAAAAATGTTTTTTTTTTCCCTAGGAAAATTTACATAACCTGTTAATTTTGCATTCGTTGTGCCAATGGATGTGTCTCCCTGGAGGTTTCTTAGTTGTGAGTAGCCGCCTGCTCGGTAACCCATTCTCTATAAAAGCAAGAGCCCGAGGGCTTTCACCATTTATTTTCCTCTCAATACGTGACTTGAGAGGGGAGGCAGGGCGGGTGTGGTTATGTATGTTTTCTTAGGCAAAAGAAACCTTTTTTAACCGGCCAGTCAAGAGGGCCGGCAAAATGGACTTTCTTATTGCCGCTGGAAAAACATCCATAACCTGTTGATTTTGCATTCACAGGAGATCTCGTCAAAGCGAAGGTAGAGGGCACCGCCTTGACAGCCGCCCCGGCTTACGAGCACGCTTGCCCCCAAAAAAATTCGTAAATTTCGCTCCTTATTCAGAAAGGACCGTTGGTTAAATTTTGAAGGATCTTGCTAAAGTCTTGAGGGTGGCTTGCTTCCGTCCTGAGGAAGGCTTGCTTCTGCTTCGTTCTGAGTGCTTAAGGAGAGGGGGGAGGGGTTGACCACAGTTCTGGCTGCAACGATCGGTCCCAGCCGGTGTAGTCCATCTGCTTGTCTTGACATGTCTCTCAGGTAGTGTGACATGAAAGTGGTGATGTTCCGCCATGATGCAGCTGCCAGGACTCTTGTATCGGGAAGGCGTTGTGGTGGGCCCATGATGTTGAGCTGGCTCGAAGCTCATGTGCTGTCACTCTCGTGCTGTCGCTTGAGCCGTCGTCATTATCCTAAGCTGCGTAGATTTTTTTCTTTATCCATTTTGCAATTAATGCAGCCGCGGTTTCTCCGGAGGATGAATCGATGGGTAAAAACAGTTGATTTTTTCCTTTAAGAATCTTTGTGAGTGGTACGTGTTATGTAAAACCGGAGTGCACGTAGAGGCATAGCTGGCGTTCGGGTTCATTTCCAAGAATGTTCGAAAGTGCAGGAATGATGATAGGTTTTGATGGTTCAGAAGGTTTTTGAGTTTTTGCTTGAAAACTTGCTCAAGAGAGAGCTTGGATTTCGCTGCAGCAAAGACTAGCGGCTAGTGTGATTAGGAAGACGGTTTTCCGTGTCAAAAGGTGGAGAGAGCTGTCTTGCATCGGTTCATGTGGGGCTTGCATTAAGGAATAGAGGGCTATGGATAAATCTCTGCCAGGGAATAGTTGTCTTGTTGTTGTGCATTCCATTTCGAAAGACTTGATTAGAGCGGAAATGCGGTAATCTTCGAGGAGAGAGGTGTTGTTAGCTGCTTTGAAAACTGAGTTTAGTGCAGAGCGGTAGACGAGGATGGCTGAGCCTTTTAATCCTTCCTTGAATATGTCGTTGAGAAAATTCAGAAGCTTGGTGGGGGGGGGGGTCGACAGGATTGATCTTCCTTCTGAGACACCAATGAAACCATTTTCTCCAGTGGCTGACATACATTCTGTTTGTTGAGTACCTGGTTGCTTTTGAAGCAATGCGGTTGGCCTCGTCTTGACGAATTCCAGCCTTTTGAGGTGTTTGATGATAGAAGCCACCCGTGAAGGTTTAGATTGGCTAGGTTCGGGTGGAGTTTGGATCCCCTTTCTGTTGAGAGAGAAGATCTGGTAGATGAGGCAGGCTTCTTGGTGTGTCGACTATGAGGTTTAGAAGGTGGGGAAACCATGCTGCTGATGGCCACAGTGGGGCTATGAGAAGGTAAAGGCTTTGAGATTCTTCTATCTTTTGAAGAACTTGCAGAAGCAGTTTGAACGAGGGGGGGGGGGCGGGAAGAGGAGGAGGACAGATAGGCATACAATTTCTGCCATGGGTAGGTACGGCATCTACTGCAATCGCTTTTTCGTCCGGGATTGGGCTGATGAAATGGGGAAGGCTGGCATTGTGCCTCGTTACAAACAGGTCTATCATGGGTGTACCCCAGATGTTGAAGAGATATGCACAGATGGATTTCTTTAGAGTCCATTGGCCTGTGGGAGGGTTCTGGCGAGATAGAGTCTGCAATCACATTTCTGTTCCCTGGGATGTGGAGGGGTAGTAATGTGATGTTGTTTTTTATGCAAAATTGAAGGCTGGTTGAAGTGATCTCGTGAAGTTTGCGGGACTTTGTTCCTCCTTCCTTGCAGATGTAAGCCAGAGAAGTCGTGTTGTTTGCTTGAACGTGTACGACTTGATTTTGGATTTGTTGCTGGAAATGCAGAAGGGCCAGCATTAATGCTTTGAGTTGGAGGATGTTGATGTGAGCTTGGTCTTGAGGTGTCCATAGACCTGAAACTTGTTGGTTGCCTATGTGTGCTCCCCAGCCTTCTTGAGACGCATCCGTGAAGAGGAGGCAATTTGGAAGTGGTTCGTGGAGAGGCACTGATTGAGATAGGCTTTTGATGCCTGACCACCAGAGCAGAGTTTCGAGAGGGAAGTCGTTGTCGAGAGATTGGTGTCGATTCGGCTGGTCCTGAAGATCCGACCATTTGTCTGTTCGGTGGTGGTGAAAGGTTCTGACCATCCAATGTCCGTAAGGAACAAGATTTGCCATGGTGTCTAATTTCCTGATGAGGGAGTTTACTTCTCTGAGGGAGTGAGAGGGTTGTTGTTGGAATCGCTAAATGTGGTGGAGGAGAACTTCCAATCTGTCTGAAGAGGGCATCACGGTTGCAGATTTTAAGTTGAATGAGACGCATAGAAAGATGAATGTTTGAGCTGGTGTGAGACGAGATTTCGCAAGGCTGACCCCGAAGCCCTGGCGGTTGAGGAGGTTGATGGTGTAGTTTCAGACGATCTCCAGATGAAAGGGGTCCTGTCCGTTTAGTGCCCAGTCGTATAAGCAAGCACTGGCTTGAATTTGTCGCTGGTGCAATTTTGCTAGGATTAGTTTCAGAACGAGGGTGAAAATTTGGGATGCAGCGTTCAGCACGAACGGGAGGCAACAGAATTCTTAAACTTTTGGTTGTAAATAAAACGAAAGTAATGGCTGGTGGCAGGAAGTAAGGGGACGTGGAGGTACGCATCTTCTAGATGGATCGAAATGGTCTAGTCGTTTTGTTTGAATGAAAGTCGAATTGACTGTGAAGTTTCCATTTTGAAGTGATAGTTGGCAAAAAGCTTGTTGAGCGCCTTTAGATTGAAAATTAGTCGGTTGCCGCCAGTTTTCTTGGGTCGTAGAAATATTGAGCTGTAAAATCCCGGTCCGGGGTTGTGACACTCCTTGATGGCCTTTTTGGAACGGAATTATTGAATTTCGGACAAAAGGTCTTTGGTTGCAGGTGGCGTGAAGTGGCATGGCGGAGAAGCCGCCAGCAGGTGTTTGGAATGCCATCTTGGATTAACGAAAGGATTTCGTGGTTGCACGTCAGTTCTTGCCAAGTGGGTAAAGAAGTGTCTTAAGTCTTGCCCCTACAGGGTGGTTCAGCGGCGCTGTGGCGTCAATGTCCCCCCCCCCCCGAAAGACTCCTGCACCCTGGTGAGGAATAACGGCTTCTGTGGTTGGGAGTGATAGCATGTTTGTGTTGTCCTTTTAAAGCGGATGATGCACGGGATTGTGCAGTTTGGTTCGTCCGAAAGAGCCGAGTCTGTTTTGGTGGTTGTTTGTCATTCCTGCCAGGGTCCGAAGGAAGGCTTCTTGGTTTGTCCCAGTGGTCCGTTGGAGGTTGGGACGAAAGCGGCTTCACATTTCTGTAGAATGGCCGTGTGAAAGGTGGGTTGGAGGTCTGTGGTTTCGGCTTTCGGGAGATGTCCAAGTGTGGAGCGAGAGTTGGAATCGATCCCCGGAGCAGGGTGTCAGACTCATGAATCGGTTGATTGCGGAGTCGGTGTCTTGTTGAGACATTTAAATTGTTTGTCGAGTTTAGGACAATTTACTGGAGGAGAAGAATGTTGTTGAAGAGGGCTTTAGTAGACCAGTTCAAGGCGTGGTAGGTAGGCTGGCTGGTAGGTTGGCGTGGTAGGTTGGCTGGTAAGCTAGCTATCTGGAAAAGCTGGGAGATGAGGGACGAAAGGTTCCCGATTTCCTCGGGTCTGGAGTCAGCCCAAAGCTTCTCACACAAGACGTTGACTCCAGCGTTAAGCACATCCGCCTGTGATGCAACCCCGGAGAATCATGCGTACGCATTTGTAGTTTTCTAATAAGACATGCGTGTGAACTTCAGCTTTCTTCAGGATGGATAGGGTGGTGCCGAAGGCCAGCTTTATTCAGCACAGAGAATCTGTGCCATATCAGATCAGATAGAAAAGTAGTGTGTAAGTGCCTTAAGGCTATAGCAACAACACTTCTACTAATCCGATACAGACATCGATCCGACGGCATGATAACTGTTTTATCGATACAGTGAAGACTCTATGTTTGCTCAGTGTCAGTGAAAATACTTTTAGCCATATTAACATTATAAACACTTCTTCAGTAAGAATGGTTGGATTAGAAGCCTCAAGAATTCCACAGCTATAAGAGTAAATATTAATCACTAGTTTAACGACACTGATCTAGTTAAAGGTAAGACTTTCTGTTGCAATTCATTTCCAGATTCCTGGCATTCCGTAGGCAGCGAATACTAAGATTTTTATGTTAAGAAGCAAAGCGATGTTAACTGTAGTATCTATTAAAGAATTTCTAAAAAATACTGATACATAAAATATCAGCAGATTTACCGATGTGGTATCTGTATCGGTACAGCCATAGCAACCATGAAAGTTTCCCTCTAATTCTTTTAGTACCATGTTTTGTCATATTCCAGCAGTTGGTTTTTGTGTTCAATTGCTCTGTCCAGCCCTTCTTGCAATTGTTGGCTTGGCCCAAGCAATAATTTGTTAGCAACATCCTTCAATCCTTCGCTTCCTCGTCCATTTGATTTCTTTTGGGCTCCCATTAGCTTCTTTAGCAAATCTTCACTTTTACGATTTCCTTGACTGATTATTTCTTTCTCTTCCCGGGTACACACCTGCAACAGCAACAACTTGTTAACTCGATCAAAGGCTAAGTACGTATCACAATAATTACCTTGGAAGCAATCTTAAACCTACCAAAGCGCCACATGTCAAGCATGGACCCGATCCTTCTTGTTGGCAAACAATTCGTCCACATTCAATACAGTTGCCGACTAGCTGATGGCGACTGGCCAGACACTGGCATTCATGGCGGCCAGGGAGATAAACTGCAGCACGTGCCAAACCCTCTTTGCCAAATAGAGGAACAAATTTGGTCTTACTCTTGTTTTTTGCTGATGCAGCATCGCTTGTATTCTAAATGAAGAACCTTGTTATGAGGATATACTTTTACTTTTTACTTTAACACAATGGTCAACACAATACAAGCTAGAAAAACATTGTACATTTTTTACCTTATTGTTACAGAATGTGCATTTTTTGTATT
>JAHWFP010112526.1:25219-61519 GCA_023313725.1 Lithobius niger
CTTTTTTATCTTATCCCCCCCTGCTGAGAAATTCTGAGCGGTCTCTAATTCTATAATTTAAGAGCTGTCTTAGTTAATGCAGAAACGTGAATTAAATATTTACAAAACAAAATTTGTTAAAGATTCTAGCTAAGTTTTCGTCGTTTGAATTCGTGATACCAATGAACTGAGCGTTTTTCAAATGGTGTACACTAAGTTGCTAAACTGATAATTGATTTGCTGCGTTACACCGTCAGCGCCATCATTTAACAGGGATCTTAGTTATGAAACATGTTTGGGATGTCAATGCCTTACCAGTTATTTCTAAAAGGAGAAGGCTCGATTTTAAAAGCCTAACGCTCAACGCGAAGTTAGTGAGGGGTCATACGGACCCCAAACAAACGGAGAAATGGTAGCCCAGTGGTTAGAGTCCCTGCCTCCCAAGTCCCTACCAAGAGGACACTAACTCAAATTCAGCGTCTAACCAATACAGGACTTAAAAATTCACTGTGCTCTCAAATGACCGTGTACCTTTGAGGGCCAACTGTCTGTTCTTGCTATGGTTATAGCCGAAATGTCGGCTTAACTTGTTAACCGTTCTTCCAAGTTTTCGTCAGTTGAAGTCTGGTAACAATTAACTCCGTAAAAACCGAGCAAAGAAACAGAACTGAAGACTAAGTTGGCGGTTTGATTTGCTAAATAATAAATAAATAATTTGTAAATAAAATGTATAAAAAAAAACAGAAGTTTGGCCGCAATTAGGTTTTTACGACCTCTCATGGTAAATATTTACAAAAACATAACGAAATTTGCTTAACAATGTGGTGCAAACGTGCCTCAGGAAACCGAAAATAGGCCCTTAAATAGCGTAAAATGCTTCAGCTCCCCGGACCCTGCTGGGGGAGCTTACAGCGCTTCCCCAGACCCTTTAGCTGGTTTCACCGGGCTCCTGCTAAAGTTGAAACAAATTTGAAAAAAAATGTTAATTTACTTTGCTTCCCCCCCCCCCCCCCCCGTGTCGGGGAATCATTGCGCCCCTATCTGGAATTGGCTGGCGCTACTATTGGATATTTCTTGTCGGGCAATAGAGTGCAGGAGCGTTGCTGGGTGGCCTGAGTAGTATGGAATTACTTGGTCCGTTGCAGTCGGCTTCAAGGAGGGTTGGGAAATGAATGCCGCGGCCTCCCGTGTGACGGGCACATATAGGGATGAGAGGGAATTTTCCTCTTCCATTTCGAAAGTGAAATTAAAGTCTGGGTGCCAACTATTAATGATTTGTGAGATCTGCTTGAGTATCCTGTTTTCTGTGAATTAAAAATACATCATCAACAAACCTAGGCCTGTGAGTGACGATATGCTCTGGAGTTCAGTTAGTGGAATGTCAAGTTTCCAGCGTGCTTTCTCAAGCATTGCAATGAGAATCGACAGTGTGATAGGCTCGGAAAAGACGAACACATGTCAAAAGAAGAAAGGCAGTCGTCCAGTTCAAGTTCAACTTGCTTAAGCCTGGAGGTGAAGTTACTGGTGTTCGTAAGATGGTGTGTACCACACCATATTTTTCCAGCTACTTGGTGAGGTACCAGTCAGTGGACTGGATAGGGTCTCCTTAGGCTGATGTTGTAATCCCTTACTTGTGGATTTTAGTTTATCCAAAGATGGTTGGTAAATGCTGTAGCAAAATGCTTGGCAGTTGGATGATGAATCCTTCTTTTTGACTCCTGGTAAGGGCAGCAGCTATTTGTTTAACCACCTAGTTTTTCAGATTTACTGGATAGGATGGTGTCATCATACTTGGACCGGTCGGCGAGCATAGTTAGATTGGCTTTATCAGCTGTTAAACGGTTATATGGGGGTTTTCTTAAGCAAACGAATGGCTTCTATTTGTGCGGGAGTCAAATTTGGTTTAATGTGCGTCAGTTTCTTGACTGAGCAGGGCACGCGTGTGTAATGGCCAGATCCCATGTGTGCCCATCTAGCACGATTTGTACGTCTACCACTAAATTGATACGAGCTGTAGAATTAGAATTCTTTAGGGCTGAAGCGGAACAAATTTTGTGTCCAAATTAAAGATGGAGAGTTCCTATTCGGAAGGTTTTATAAGCAGAGAAGTTGGCCACAAACTTAAACCTTGCCTGCATGTATGAAAAAATCGTTCAACGATCTCTCTACATTAATCCTAAAATGGGTGGAGCTGGGTAAAAGAGAGCGAAAGGGGCTAATTTGAAGTTCCTTATTGAAAAAGCATTATAAATCATGTAATTAGTTTATTGAAAAACAATGGTAAATCACTGCATGATTCCCGACTGACTGTGTTAGATCGTTACACACTGCAGCGTGTCATTATGTAATAAATCCGCATTGATGCCATCTAAATCCGAGTTGATGACGCCCAAAATAGACGCATCAACGCCATATGAGGAAATTTGAAAACATCAGAGTGCACCCCTTTACCTATCTGAGAATTCCTTTCAGCCCTTCCATTCTTCAGATATTCTGAAAGGTGGGGCTCTATTCTTTCCATCAATTCTAATCAAAGTGATTTAGCTTAGCGGGACCTTGCTACTTTTGTTTAAAAGTGAAGTTGTATTGCCGTAGCGATGCAAGGTATGGTAATTTTCGATTTCAAATTGTTCTTGCGATCCCTGTAATAGGCCAAAATGGACATGCTTAGGATATTCTGAAAGATATAGATTTATCTTTCCATCAATCCTAACCCGTATTGTTTAGCTTAGAGAGGGACCGTTTTACAACCATTTAAAGGTTAAGAGGTACGGCATAACGGCGAAAGTGTTTTGTGAATTTTGATTTCATGGTGCTCTTGCGGGCTCGCTAATAGCCCACATGCTTAGGAGATTCCGAAAGGTGGGATCTATTATTTCGAGCAATCCTAACCAATAATGTGTAGCTTAGACACAAAATTATAAATACAAATACGAGCATTACAATGGCACTTTGAAATCGAAAATTGCCGCTACGCCATTACAATTTCACCTTTAAAATGGCATAGGATAGTCCATATCTAAGCTAAACAATTTGAATTAGGATTGATGGAAAGAATAATTTGCTATCATTCATAATATTCGAAGCATGTCCATTTTGGTCTATTAGAGAGCTCCCAAGACCACTTTGAAATCTAAATTCACAACACGCTTCGCCTATACGTCATTACCTCTTCATCTTTAGAAAGTTGTTGGATGGTCCCTATCTGTGCTTGATTAGAATTGATGGAAAGAATAGATCATCACCTTTCAGAATGTTCTTAGCAAATCGATTTTGGTCTATTAGAGAGCACGCAAGAGCACTTTGAATTCGAAAATCTCGATATGCTTTTTCTGCTATGCCTTTACCACTTCACCTTCAAACTGGCATAGCATGGTCCCTATCTAAGTTAAAACTTTGGATAGGAATGATTGAAACAATAGACACCCACCTTTCAGAATATCCGAAGCATGTCCATTTCGGTCTAACAGAGAACTTGCAAGACCACTTTGAATTCGAAAATCACCATACACTTTGCCGCTACGCCATTAATTCACCTTTAAACGGATGTAGAAAGATCCCTATCTAAGCTAAACCATTTTGGTTAAGATTGAAGGAAAGAATAGATCCCCAGCTTTTAGAACATCCTAAGCATATCCACTTTGGGCTATTAGAGAGCTCGCAAAAGCACTTTGAATTCGAAAATCACCATACACTTTTGCCGCTACGCCATTGATTATTCACCTTTAAATGGACGCAGAAAGATCCCTATCTAAGTTAAACCATTTTGGTTAAGATTGATGGAAAGAATAGATCCCAGCTTTCAGAACATCCTAAGCATATCCACTTCGGGTTATTTAAGCTTGAGCTCGCAAGAGTACTTTGAAACCGAAATGCACTATAGCAAGAAAGTCCGTAACGTCGACGCTCATTACTGTGGAAAACTGCATTAAATTTACTTCCAATAGAGTGGAAATTCTGCATAATTCGCTTACTTCCACACTCCAGATAGTTCCTTATCTAGCTAATTTTCAGTCTTCTTCAGGCTCTTCGAAGGTAAGTTTATCTTCTGTTTACATTCTTTATTGTGTACTAGATAAGGAACTATCTGGAGTGTGGAAATAAGCGAAATATGGAAAATTTCCACTCTGTTGGAAGTAAATTTCACTATAGCAAGCAATTAAACAAAGGAGCTTTTGCATGAATTAAAGGTGATATATTTAAAATACGATTTTGGGGTTCAATGGTTGCTTTTATGTAAAAATGTACCGGTTTATCACCTTTCCTGTCTAGAATTGTTTGCTGAACATTTGTGCTTCACATTATGCTTTTGATTTGTTGACAGTTCAGGAGTTAAACCAAAAAACCCTTTTGGGGGGGGGTTAAATATCCTCCCTCTAAGGTTTGAACTTGCCATCATTGCTATTTTTTAAAGTTGCCCTTAATATGAGCAAATTTCATGTATTTCACACAACGTGAACAATTCCTTCAATTTGTGGCACTATATAACCCTCGTATTTTCATTACGGGGTATATTTTGCATTAATCATGATTTCATTAGTACTACTTCCGGCATTTACTTCTGGTTGTGTTTGGTATCATTCGAAAGAATATTTCAAGAGGAACAATAAAGGCAGGCAAGTAATTTCGCTAACTGTGAAAGGGAATCACGGTAAGTTTTTCAATAAACAACAGTGAAAGTCTCGAATTCAGGCACCTTTCTACCATTCGTATTTTGGTACACTTTTGATATGTTATTTACGACAGTTTTCAAGGGCGAATGCCACTGGTTTCATCTTTGTACTAATTAGTTCAAGGTAAAGTCACAAATTCAGTAGCCTATTAGGTTGGGAAAGCTCAATTTGACCCTCACTTCAAGCTTTATTGTCCTAACATTCAGAAAGAACCAGTTGGCCCCAACTCCAACCTACTGGGGAAGAAAACCAAGCAGATGCCTAGTGGCTGAGGAGGAAAGAGGATTTGGATATTGAAGGGTTTTAAGTACAATTAGAATTGGATGGAGAACTTCTATACAAAATCCAGTTACAAAACTTTGAAACACGCCACAAACCCTTGGGCTGAAACCTGACTCTGGTGTAACTGGTGGCTTAAAGGCTTAAGGATTAATATTTTTCTCGTTTTTTTCTTGGGGGGGGGGGGGGAGTTCGGGTGATCTAACTTTTTTAGGGGACGTAATAAAGTGTGTCAAAATGTGACGGGGAGGTCAAAATTGGCCAAATATAGCGTGACATACATGGTCCCTTTTTTAACGATTGTTCTTTCAACAGACCCTGACAAATGGACTCCTGTCATTGGATTTGATCCCAACAATACTGCCTACAGTGTTCCAGTCAGGATTGAACTGAGAAGAAAAGTAAGCAACCAAATTGCTTATCAAGAATCCAGCTTTTTCAAGTTTTCAATCCCAGGACCTTCTATAGACAAATTCCAAGTAAGTTAACGCAGTGAAGTTGATCAATATATTCTTATAGTAGTACTTAATCAAGGAAACTGTATTTAAGTGTTTTAAAAACTATGTATCATTCAAAGCGATTGGTTTCATTAATTCTATAAGAAAATGCAATATCAATATCCCGTAATTATATGGAAAGTAGCAAGAATTTCTTTAATTCTGAATAAAAAAAGCATTGCAGCAGATGCAGAAAAAGTAAAGTGGCCCACTTTAATAATAAAACAAAGTTTTGTTTTATCACTTGCACAAGTCATTTTTTCTTTAAGAAATATTTAGATGAACTTCAGTCTTGAGAGCCCACACGTGGTACTCTAAAAATGCGAGTTATGATCACTACAGATTAATCGATAGGGAATTTTACAACTCAATATGGTACGAAGCAAAACGAGCCAATTCCTTGGTAATTCTGCAGTCTGCATTAAAAATTATCCGTACATTCTTAACAAATAACAAACTTTGCACCGAATTCATATCGTTTCATTTCGGAACTTATCTTGAAATGTGGGGAAGAAAATTATCCAAACCTCCCTCACAAAAAAATATATAAATAAATAAATAAAGCAAACCTCAAAACACAATTTGAATCAACAGAAAAATCTTGGATTTAAATTAATTTAAAATCAACTTGATAAGTAAGTTAAAGTAAGTAAGTAGGTTAAAGTAAGTAGGCCAATGCAGCTTATCTAGCGGAATTTTTTAAACCTTATGAGCCGTTTGTACCTAATCTTTCCCACAGGTAAAAATTTTTAGTTTTGTATTGTCTGATTGTTTAAAACAAACTGGAACTTTAAATCTACGCAGGGAATCAGCTATACACTTTTTGCTCAGTTCTCCTTCATTGACCTTCAGTATACCGCTATATATATCTGCATTTGTGTATACTAGGCGTGGCACGATACAACATTTTTTTTATCCTGATAAAACGATATCTCGATAACACAAATTTTGAGAGTGGAACAACCATTTTAATTAAAAAACCTTGGCCGGAGCATGCAGTGCAACCTATGTGAATTGTGTCGCACTTGCCATTTGGCCAGTAGACATGAGGCCAGTCCATTAGGCTGGCCGCACAACAAAGTAGACATTTGTTGCACGACAGGACGTTGCAAGACAAAACGTTGTGAGACGTTGCATGTGGTGGGGAGACCCCACCAGACGAAACTAGAAGGAGGTTGGTTTGTTGTAGTGAGACGCTAAAGACATCTCGCGACAACGTCGCTTCCAGTGAGCTCTGCTTTGAAGAGGTCTGAATCCGCTGAGACAGGCTTCGACAAAATGTCCTGTTGTGAGACCAAATGTCTAATTTGGTGTGCGGCCACCCTTACTTCCTCACCATGTAGAAACAATTTAGCTGCTACTTAAAGCTTAAATAGCATTAAACTAACTCCAATCGGCTAAAGTGGTTAGCAACAGTACTGTACACTTGGTTGGAGAGCCCTTGTAACTTCACACTCAATGCCGCAAACCGCGTGTTGCTAGCTATTACGGTTCTCGAGATATGACAATTTCAGCGTTGAGGTTTGCATAATAATACGATAAATCGAAAAAAGTGCGATACGATGATCGAAAATTTTTATTGCCCAAATATCAATTTATCGATTATCGTGCCACCCCTAGTATATACGTGTATGTGCGCAATGTTCAAGTATTTCATTTAACACAAAATACCGGCAATCGGCGTTTACAGTGGTTTGAAATCGACATAACTTCAGGAAAACACACACAACCACCAGGCAGAAACACAACAAAGTTCCTCTGAATTTTCGGTGAAGTCCACACCCGTTCACCTTCTTCAGAAAAGAAGGCGCGTGTTTTTGAAATCTGGAATTCACGAACTTTAGACATGTAGTTTTCGGACGTTTTTTGTGTTGACATTTTTTCTGAAGAAGGTGTACGGGTGTGGATTTCACCGAAATTTCAAAGGAACTGTATTGTGTTTCTGCCTGGTGGTTGTGTGTGTTTTCCCGAAGTTATATTTCATTTAATGTTAGAAGTCTTAGTCTTAGACTGGCAAAAGAGCTTGGCATTTTATATCATGACTTCACACGGCCGAAAAGCTTGGGGAGAATCCTTACCAAGTTTTGTTTTGGTGTAGATATAAGATTTTTTTGATCCAAATTGATAAAATCCTTTTTTTTTCTTAGCAATTATGAGATGGAAACACCCATCTATTTTTCTGGTCCATTTCTTTTTTTGGGGGGGGGGGGGTTGGCTTTCGTTACAGTCTGAGGACAGCAGTCACCTTTTTTCATATTAGTAGTATTTCTTGTTAGTACTGCAAACGCACGGTTTTATTTAATGTTCAGTTTGGCATTGTTGCATAATAACAATGTTTAAAACAATGTAAAACAATCAGTTTGGTCGTTTAGAGGTCGATCCCTAACCCTTGAACCACTTGACCAATTAGAAGAGGCGGTATAAAAGGGCACATCTCCAGAGCAATACCTGTACAATGAGCTAAGAACCAGCTTTATTTACCGCATGGAAGAATTTATTTTCGTGATACAAAAAAAGCGTTACTAGTGGCTAGAAGTAGTTAAGCAAATATCAACGTTATTAACGTCGCTTTTTCAACAAGAATATGTTAAGCTGTTTCACTAACAGTGACTTCTATGTTGTCTGGCGACCAGAGTCTCCTGATTCGACAAGTTTCAGCCTTTTCTGTCGCATAGTTATTTATCCTCACATGCCTGAAAACAGTCAAACTACCTTAGCTGTAAAGACACAACGTGTCTAGTGGTCGCCATGCTCATATATATTTTATCTGGAAAGGTGTTATCGTTTATCATCTTGGCAGGCGACACACTAGCGTGTGTCTTCATGTGGTGCAAGATTGTTATAATCCAAAACTCGCCAACTCTTTTAATCATTGATTTACTTTTTTTACATTTTAAGAAGCTCCTTTGCAAAGAAATTTTAAGAAGCGGCTTTGATGTGTGTAACAATCCAAAACTCACCAATTCTTTTAATCGTTGATTTACTTTTATAAAATTTTAAGAAGCTTATTTCCTGCTTTGAAGTGTGGCTGTCTTATATTGGGTTGCTGTTAACTGTCTTCTACTTGATACCAAAGTGTTGCGCAGTATTTACCAATGTGGTGCAAGTTTGTAACAATCCAAAACTCACCAATTATTTTAATCTTTGATTTACTAATGTAAAGCAAAGGAAAAAACAGCAGTCACCAAAAAGAGTGCTCCTATTGTGTATTTCACTACCCAAATGCTCAAACTGTGTTGCCATGTGAATATTTTCAAAACACAAACACCGTAGTTGAACCGTGGTTGATGGCCCCAACAATACAATAAAGGCAGGGCTTAATTTGGTCCGGAACGGTGTTCCGGTTCTTTTAAGGGCAACATTTCACCTGTACCGAAAATTATCATCTTTCGGAAATTTCTGCAGTTTCAAATTAAAAGCAGTCCATCCTAAAACCAACTTAAAATCACCATGCCAATTAGTGAATTTGATTTAATTCAACCTCAACCATCCTAACAAAACTAAATGTTACTTAGGCCGAATGGATGAGGTTTTCTGTGGCTGCGATCCGCTAGACCCAGGTTTTCAGTTTTCTCTTGCTCGTCTCATGCCGCAGCGTGGCGATCGCGTTGGAGCCGGTGGCTGTTGCAAATATAGTTGATAATACTGTTTGGAGTTATAACTGTTAAAACTATAATAAAACTAAAATAAGATGTATGAACAATGAAAGATATTCTAAATATGCCTATGTCTTTTTCATTATATTTCTGTAGTTGAGTGGCTATTTTTCTGTATCAATCCTAACTTAAATTCGGTAAACCAGTTAGCAAAATACTGTTTTTATTGCCGAGACGAAAAAATACATAACCTGATTTTTAGCCGTTTCCCCTTCTAAGCATTAATTTCCCTAGAAAGTTGTTTTCCCTGCTGTTCTCGTTATACATTACCTGAAGGGCCCGCCCAGCCGCCCAACCGTGAACTGCGTTCAGGGGGTTGGAGAAAGATGGATTCCAGTCCGCTGCGCATTCCTTATAAAGGCTCGCGAGCCCCAGACATGGGCAGTATAACGAGATCAGCAGGGAAAACAACTTTCTAAGGAAATTAATGCTCAGAAGGGGAAGCTGCTAAAAATCAGGTAATGTATATTTTCGTAAAGGCAACAAAAACTGAAATAACCAGGTGTGCACCCTGGTATTGTAGTGTTTTTTAGGACGTGCCTTTTTTATTGGGGGATATGGGGAGGGGAGTAATACCACCCCCACTCCCTTGGTGCAACCGGAGGGGAGGAGCAAGTGGGGACATTATTTTGATTCCCAAAAATAAATCAAAATAACAAGAGGTGAAACAAAATAACATATTGTATGGGCATGAAAATCTTCAAAAAAGGTTCCTTCCAGAAGCCAGCATAGGTGTAGAAATAGGTATAAATGTGAAAGCATCCGGGGCTCCGCCTCGGATCCTGCTGGGGTAGCTTACTGCACTCCCCCAGACCCCCTAGTTGTGGTTGCGAGGGGACGTAAATTAACCTCCCTTTCTTCCTCTGTAAACAAGTAGCAGTTCCGGTACTTTACTAATTAGAAATTAAAGCACTGAATAAAGTAGTTTCACATGTGAATTTTCTGCTAAACTAGTGTTATCTTTAGCTGAACAGAGGATCACTAAGCAATACTGTAAACTATAAAACAGTCTCTATTGGAATGAAACTACAAAACAGTCTCTATTGGAATGAAACTATAAAACAGTCTCTATTGGAATGAAACTATAAAACAGTTATAGGGAAAAATAGCGTCCTAAACTCTATGAGCCTGAATCATTATACCAATGTGCTGCAAGTTGCAAAATTAATATTGAACACGTTCTGATATTATCAGTGTGATGAGGCCACATAAAGTTAGCATATGTATCTACAAACATCAGTCTCATAGCAATTAAAAGGTTCCAAACTTAAAATAAAAATAAATAAATACATAATGGGCATATCATGTTCACGTCGATAATTATTAAATTAAGACAAATTTTCTGTAAATTATAGTCTTTAAAGAAAAAACAAAAACTCAACAAGGGAATAAACAAACTCGTTTTATATAAAGCGTGGATAAAGTCACACCCACTACATGTGTGCCGTGCAACTTATGGAGCGGTTAAAAAAATTAAAAGACTGCCAAACATACAAAACAAAAGGTTTTTGTGCAAATAAAAAATTAATGACAGCTAAAGATATTGTGCTGATATCTTTTATTTATTTGAAATTGTGCGTTAACGATTGCTTCGAAGTTAATGACTTTATTGCTGAAAAAAAAAAGTGTGAGTAATGTTGATAATATACAGGGTAGTCTGAAAAGTACTAAAAAAAAGGGTAGGCCTAGTAATAGCAGTAGTAATAGGCATATAAAGTGTGTAGGCCTATAAAGTGTACAAGCCTATAAAGTATTTTGAGTAGGCATGGAAGTACGCGTTAGGCCAAAGGATATTACTGAGAGAACATGTTGAGAGAACATGTTGTATCGAATAGAATGAAATGAGCTTTGAACATCATGTGAAAATAAAGGGCGCAAAACGTATTTGTTTTCCCCTACGAAAAAATACAATACTAGATCGACACCACGCTTTCGAAGTGTCATCCTCCCAGCTGCTGCACAATGCCTCATCCTTTCGTCAAAGTTCTGCCAAACTAGCTCTATCATGTCTGGTGTTATTGAATGACACCCCTCCATAATGCACTTTCTAAGCTGTTGTTTGTTCCCAGGATGTTGCTGTGCTGCAGAAGTTTGGTCTTTAACGTAGTTCCACAAGAAACAATAAGGAGGGGGCAGGTCAGGCGACCTAGTTGGCCATTCCATAGGACTGCTCCTGCCAATTCACCTGCCCCCGTATCGGAAATTCATCCATTCTGTGGCCTGAAAGAAGTGGGGTGGAGCACCATCGTGTTGGTACCATATGCTTTGACTATAGCCAGAGCTTCCTCAATTGCTGGTTGAATCTGGCTATTCAATAGCTTCAAATAACTTTCTCCATTCAGTGCACCATCGATAAAAAAAGCCCTAACAATGTTGTTTCTACAAACCCACACCACATATTTGTATCTGGGTTGTGCTGAAACTGTTTTTCAACTATGAAGTGTGGGTTTGTAATCGCACATTCACGTGTGTTCTGCTTATTTGGTGTATGGTGCAACTTGATGTGAAACTCATCAGTCATTACAAGACGCCTGAAAAATGTCATATCAGCACCTATCGGCTCAATAACCCTTTGTGCAAACTGCAACCTGCCGTCGAAATCTTCATCGTCCAAATGCTGGGGGTGCTGCTGGTTTGAATGTTTGGTAACCCTGTTCCTTCAGGACTTTTTGCACAGCGTTCTTGCCAATATTTAATTCTTTGGCTAGAGAGCATTGCGATGTTCGGGGGGGCTGCTTCAATAGCATCATTGCCTGCTACGGTATGTTCCTCATCTATGGATGTGTGCAGATGTCCGCAATCTCTCCAATCATCATGAACAGAGCCTGTTTCCTTGAATTTCTTCAACAGATTAGAGATCGTAGCCAAGCATGGAGTAGGTCTGTCTAGGAACAGGATATGGAATTGATCGGCAACCTGTTGAAGGGTTTGGGCACTGCTCCATATCATGCCACAAAGAAAAACCTACTCAGCCAGTTCCTTACTAGTGTACACAGCAAGCATTACACTGACAAACTTTCCAACACCCTGTAAACTGGATATTGTAAACTGGAACGAGTTTACCGAACGGATTTGTCAAATTACTTGGAACGAATGTATGTGGTGGGAAAGTAACCAGTCACCTACGTTGAGGTCTTGATTACTCTTCCTTAGTCAGACTGACCTTTGTTTCAGTCAAAACGTTTGGCCTAATGCCAACTGAACAAATTTTGTAGGCCTATACCATTTATAGACCTACAGTACACACTTTATAGGCCTATGCACTTTCTAGGCATACCCCTTTTTTTTAGTATTTTTCAGCAAACCTGTTTACAAATTTGCTGCTAACTACCTGTAAGCCTGACAAAAAATAAAATAAAAAACGTTAAAAAATAATAAGTTAAAAAAAAAAATTAACATTTGAGATATGTGCAACAGCCGGACTTAACTTTTTGATTGTGTTTTATGCGCGGTAGAGGGATTTTAATAAGAAAACTGGTTAACTGGCTAAATGAGTAATAGTTTTTCATACACCACCTTTTAGCCCCTCATATACTGGTTTTTTTTTTTGGGGGGGGTGTTAATATGATTAGCCGTTTTTTTGCTACATAATTGTTTAGCTCTTTTTTGATACGTAGTAGGTGGGGTTTGGGGTCTAGTATCTGTATTTTCTACGCTTATTGTAAACCGCTTATGGAATTATTTAAAACAATTGTTTTTCTCAAGTTAAATATAACTTAACCTAATACCGAGTAGTAAGCACAAATATTTTTTCTTTCTTAGGTTCCCAAAGGTATCTTCTGCGATGGTTTAAACAGTGAAGGACTTACAATACCGGAAGTTCCTCATCACTTTTCGTACAGCAGTGAGATTGTTGTTCACAAAGAATTTACTGAAACACAGATATTATATCAAAAGGTAGGCCACTTTCATATTTTTACCCACATACGTTTGACACAATTGTATGCGTTGCCTTCACTAAGTGATTGTCAGTAAAGATACCTGACAAGCTTAGAAATATTGCGTTTGTAAACATACGGAAAACAAGCCTATAGTGCACAGTCGACGTCAAATGTGTTAGTAACTCAGTGAAGTTCGCAATACAGACAACTTGTCTTGGCAAAATCTAAGCTACAGGGAAAATTTCTTGGCACTAAGAAAGGTAAAGGCATGGAATTCTCTGACTGAGTACATAGTTTTTGCATCCTCAGTAAATATCTTTGAACTAATGTTAAATCCTGATTTAAGCACCTTTTCTTAAAAGATCCAAGTTTTCGGCAGGGCTTAATATCTTTAAAAGCATTAAGTAGCCATTTGTCCGTAAAGAGGCTTATTTTTAGCCTTTCCTTTCTTTCTTTGGTTTGATTGAGACGAACAGTTTACTATAACAATAAAGATAGTACCCCCCACTTGAGTAGAGAATCTAAAGGATCAACTGTTCTTTAATTAATTCATCAAAACAAAACTATCCAAGCACCAACTGGCTGGCATGCACATGGTAATGTGCAGGTTTGGAAAAATTCCATCCCAATGACATTGAGTTAGAGAAGCAGGAACTGAATACATGTAAGTGCTCAGCTGATATCGTTATCTAGGAATAGTGTAGCCTTTTGCAACCCACTCCACCTCTGCCACGCACATGCTGGTGACATTCGCAAGTTACCACTGTTTTGATGGCGAGTTTGGTCCGCAAAATGTTTACAACGTTTACAGTGTGTACACATAATTTATAGTTTCGAAGTGCCATGAAAATATCCATTACCTAATATTTAGCATTCTCCTTCTCCTTATGCTGTGCAATCTAGAGATTAAAGACCTGTGTCCAGCATCGCTACCCACTGAACATGCGCAGCATGTTCTTAATCTTTCCTTCTCTGTAGCCTCCGACCTGTTAGGACGAGAGTCTGTGCTCTTCAGGAGAAACACCTTCCACTACAGTCACCCTATGCCTTGAGCTAAGGGCACTCCTCGGGACCAACTTCCCAGAACTGGTTCCTCCTCTTCCCCGTCGATCGTAATCTCTGATGAACCACCTCTACCCGATTTTTCGGTTGTCTCCGATTTCACGGTCGCCTCAAGTAGTTTCCTTGTTACCTACAATGCCTGCCATCGGACCTTCTCTTTACCACCCTCCGGTCGCTTCAGGTCCCACCTATAACACTTCCTCAACATCGCCGATCCAGTGTGGCCAACCTGGCCCAGTTCAGGATCTCTGGTCCCTACGAGTGGACCTCTTCCGAGCCAAAGAAGTGTATTCACACCTCAAGTGCCCAGCCTGACAGTCATGTCATCGCAGTCGTCTCACCATTCCACTTCTTCCCGCTCGCTGCCGACCCACTTTCCAAGGAAAAGTGCATGAACTCATCGATTCCGTACTCCGGTCGTTCAACCACAAACGCCCAGCCTCTCCGGTCGTTCCACCCCCAGTCACTTTACGGACGCTTGGGTACAATCTACAACAAAGAAGATCCGTCTTTCGACTACCGACAGCACCTGTCCCTCCCAACAACGGGATCCGCCTCCTCTCTCACTGTCACCTAAGCCCAGGCGACAGCAATCCTCTGCTGGTTCGGACGCCTCAGGTTCGGTCTACGACGACCGACTCCACCAGCCAACCGATCACTCGGATAACTCTTCCCGCCATGCTCATTTCGATCAGCCGGCCAATTCGTACCCTTCCGAGATTCCTCTACCAGACTTGCTCAAGGCAGTCGAGGATATTATTCTGGACTGCTTCCTTTACAAACCTTTCCCTCAAGACTCGTGGCCTGTAGACCGGACTCGGCTTAGGTCTTTGCGACCAGCTTCCCCGCCAAAACCCAGTCCTCGGTCAGTTAACGACTTTGCTCACTACCTCTTCTCTGCACAGACAGACTCATCTTAGGCAATGGTGCTCCATTGGAATTGGATAAAAGATGTACCACCTCCCCGTTCCGGTCGTGAATCCTTTTTCTTTCGCCCTACCGGTGACGGGGCTGCCAGTCCTCGCAAAATTGTCCACCCTCCATCCTACTTCATTGGATGGATCTGCATTACATCACGTAGATGGACCCCCTCCACGAGCCACCACCTGATGTCTATTTGTCCGATGCCTCTCTCCAAGGCTTGGGGAGTCCATATTGGCGACCGCTTGGTGTCAGTCACCTGGCCGGCTGTTACCACCGACCACATCAACGTTATCGAACTACGAGTTGTGCTCCTCGGTCGAGTACATTTCCAATCCGTACTTGTTGGGAAGGTAGTACAACTACACATCGACAACACCATGGCTGTCACCTACCTCCGGAACGGCGCGGTACCAAGATCCTGATCTCTTCCATCAAGTCACCTCCAACATCTTCAGCCTGTGTATTCATTTACAAATGACTCTATTGTGACTTCATATTTCGGGTGGACTCCCTGTCTCACATTTCCCCTCTGACAGTCGAATGGTCCGTCAAAACATTCATCTCCTCGTATCTCTTCTTCACTTGGCGACATCCGTACCTCGACCTCTTTGGCGCAGTGCCAAACTTCCCCACTTTGTCAGTCCGGTTCCAGACGACCGGGCATGGGCAGTGGATCCTTTTTATTCCTTTTGTTCCTTTTGTTTCCTTTTTATTGCTTAACTGTTAGGGCCAGTGTAAGAGGCTTGCCCTTCTGTGTCCTTTCCCCCACTTGGAGGTAAACTCATTATGATTATACCTTGACACTGGATTGGCGTCACCTCTTCGGTTACCTGTTTCCTCCACCCAAGTTGCTTCCCTTGGCAGTACGCAAGGTCGCCCAGTCTCCGGGCCTCTTCATCTTAGTAGCACCCAACTGGCCGTCGGCCGCATGGTTTTCCCTCCTGCTGAGCCTTCTGGTTGACTCCCCGCACCACCTTCCAGACATACCAGACCTGCTATCTTAACATCGGGGGACCGTGCCTCACCTCAAGCCTTGGACTCTCCAGTTACACACATGGCTCCTATCATCCGATTACTCAAGGCAACAGGCTTTCCTCCAGAGTAGGCCTCACGCATCGCTTCCAAGGCAGTGTGGTCGTCTACTAACAAAATCTATGACAGCCACTGGTGACGATGGCTTCGTTGGTGTATGCCACAACAGGTCAATCCATTCCATCCGTCTCTAAGCACAGTGCTTGGATTTCCTGACGGACTAGTTCAAGGAAGGACTGTGTGGTTCCACCATCCTTGTCTGTCGATCTACCTTGAATACGGTTTTCTGAGCTGCCGAACACCCTGAGCTTTTGGACGACTTAAGGATCTCGGCTCTCATCAAGTCATTCGAGCTGGAACGACCGGTGGTTCGTCGCCTCTTTCCAGCTGGGTGCCTCTCCATAATCCTTAACTCGATTTAACCGCTCCATATGAACCCCTGGCTTCTTGTCGCCTCAGCCACTTCACCCAGGTTTTCCTGGTCACGCTATCTGCATGTCTTCGTTGCAGCGAGGTACAAGCCCTCTCGGCGCCCGGCGCCGATTGTTTTTTCCATAAGTGTTGTTCTGCAGTTACTCCACCCCACGAGCATCCTTCCGAGCCAAAACACCAAAACCCAGCGACCGGACTACCCCTTCTGTATACCGTCCCTGTCACCGGCGACGAGCCTGGAAAAGCTCCTTGCTCAGTTCGCGTTATTCGTTACTACTTGAAGATGTCCAAGCTGCTTCGGCGTGGTCGCTCCCAACTCTTCATTCCCTTCGCATCACTGACCGGGGAAACATCGGCACATATGGACGCTACTTGGATCAAGACTCATGGTGGACACCTACAAGACCCTCGACATAAATTGCGCCGACCAAGGCATTAGGGTCACTGCCCATGAACTACAGACGATCTCGACCTCGACCTCCTGGGCCCATCACAGTAACGTACCCATAACCGACTGTGTTCACATCTCACTACCTGAGAGATATGTCGGCCCAAGTGGATGGATTGTACCGCATCAGTCCCTTTGTGGCCGCTAAGCGGGTACTTTACCCCCCCCCAAGCAATGCAATTGTCTACTATCTTCTTCTTGATCGTTTGCGAAGCCATGTCTTTCTGGGGGACTGGCGCACTACCCTAGGGAGCTCCGACAAGTGATGCCCGCCGCCTTCGACGAGGTCAGTGGAATGCTAAATATTAGGTAAAGGATATTTTCATGGCACATAGAATGCCGAAAATACCAGGTACAGATGGTTGATGTTGGTTTCTATTGCCTTTAAGAAAATATTATCAATGTCCCCTCCCCTCTGTGTCGCCACTGGGGCACTAAAAGGAACAAAAGACGAAGAACCGACCTACCTCCGAGTTTATATAACGGAGGCTGCGCATGCGCAGTGGGTAGCGACGCCGGACACAGATCTTTAATCTCTAGATTGCACAGCATAAGGAGAAAGAGAATGTTAAATATTAGGTAATGTATATTTTCATAAAGGCAATAGAAATCAAAATCAACCAGCTGTACCTAGCATTTTGGGATTTATAACGTTTATTGATTGAGAACAGAATCCTCTACATATTCTGTTCATAAAAGAATGAAGGTTTTGACAAGTCAGGCAATGCCAGAATTGTCTTTTTTTGCTGAAGTTTGAATTTCCGCTCTCGTGACTGAAATGGTTATGGACGTGTGTGCCCTGGTGATTGGAAGTATCACAGCTATTCAAAATTAAAATTGAATAAGAAAATAATTCGGACGAGAGCTGTGTGATGAAATAGTGAAATGCAATAGTGAAATGCATGATGTCAAAAATATTGGTCTGTGAAAAAAAATTGTCGGTTCTCAGGCCTTACCTGGAGACTTTTTTTCGGGCTAAATAAAAAAAAAGTGACCCGCAAAAGCTTTTTTAAAAGTTTTTGTAACGTTATACAGTAAGCATTAGGTTTAGGTGTAGTTTGAAATAGTTTAGAAATTTACTACCACAACCTGTCAAAAAGTGCGTGTGGTTTCCTACTTTGAAAATCGTGAACGATTGCACAGAAAATTTGATGCTGTTTCAAAATGTTTTAGGTAAACGTTGTTTCCGCGAATTTTCAACAAGCATTTACACAACGTCGCTTGTCTTCATCATTTCTTCTACTGTGGGGCTGTTTGAGTCTGAAACTATATCGTGTTGTTGGTTGTTGTCCAGATACCACACAGATACCACGCACAGATACCAAACACGCAGTAAAATAAAATCTGACGAGGCGCCTCTCGACGACCTCCCCTGTTCTCAGGAGCAATTACCAACAAAAAAGACCCCACGCGACGCCTTAGCCAAAAAATGCCCGAAAACTTCCTGTGCGGTCTACAAAATCGCATGTAGAGAGTGCCCGGCCATCTACATAGGAGAGACAAAAAGAGACGTCATCTTACGAATCTGTGAGCACATAACAGCCACGAGATCGGGGGATAAAGACAATGGTGTAGCCATGCACCACGAATCCACAAAACACGATATTTGCATGGGATCAGATCAAAACAGTAGTCCACTCAAACTCCAATCGCGATAGACATTTAAGAGCCCTAGAAGCCATAGCAATCCTTCAATCTGAAAAGGCACGAGTTCCCCTCATGAACATTCAACCCCCAGCTTGTCCAAACATCTCCAACTTAATCCATCCACACCTATCTTCTCTGCTACAAGAACAGTGGGGAGCAACACGATGCTCGGATCCCAGATGGCCCTTGCAGATCAGTGGTCGCCAACCAGATCGCAGCGAAAACAACCAACAACATGCTATAGTTTCAGACTCAAACAGCCCTACAGTAGAAGCCTGATGAAGACAAGCGACGTTGTGTAAATGCTTGTTGAAAATTCGCAGAAACAACGTTTCCCTAAAACATTTTGAAATAGCGTCAATTTTTCTGTGCAGTCGTACCACAATCTGAACAGAACGAACCATTTTGAGATGCTAGGTTTCTTAGTTTCAAATCGAAATAAAAAATAAAAGCCTGGTCGCCGGGTGACTTTTTGAGCGTGTAAAAAATGCCGGAGAACCAAAACATTTTCTTTCCATGGCCTAAAATACAATTTATAAATTTCCAGTTGACCATCACTGTAATTTCAGGCTAGAGCAACATTTACATGCGAGGTAATTGTGATCTTGTGAATGTGGAAGTTTAGGAAGAAGAGAGGAATTTTATATGTAGTGACAATTTCAGCTGACGAGAATTTCAATGTGTGGACATAATAAGAATACTTAACTAAGTCAAGATACCTGAACTTGTTACAACTCTTCTGACCAATCCAACATTTTTATGAAGCCTAAATTGGGCCCCTAGTTATCGTATCAAAAGCCACAACATGGTAAAATGGTAATACGTGGTTTAGCCCTTCAAGGGAGGATATCAACAATTTACATTCGCCAACTTAATTAGTTTGAAGATCAAATAAAAATTTGACCGTTGCTACTATCCATAATTTTGTGTTTCATTTGTGCTATTACATAGCCCATGGGTAAAAATGAATGCCGTAAATGTCATGAATAGTGATTATCAACAGGCAGCCTTGTTTTTACTACCAGCGTTCTTTTAATTCAATAGATTCAGTCAGCTCAACACAAATGGCAGAACACAGAAACGTGCAAAATCATTGTTGTTCACACCTATTGGCTCTGTCCAGTCTTGGTACTTGGCTTATCACCGAGAATAGGTAGTGTTGGCCCATTTATGTATTGGTCACATCAACCTAACATATTGTGTCCTTTTGTGGGGGATATTCCTCCTGACTATCATTATTGTCACCGGACACTTTTGATCCATCATGTGTTTGTGGAATGTCATTGTCTTGTTGGTGTTGAGTTGCTGTTTCCGTCTTCCACACGAGCATCAATTGTCCGTTTTTTTTTCTTAAATTTTTGTAGGAGGTGCAGATGTATGATAAGATTTAGATTTGGGGTTTGTTTAACATTTCTGTAATGTATGGCACAGTGGCAACCCAGGCCACTGCACTGTGACTGAGGTTGGCGCTAATGACCCAGTTGTTGACGTGCCATAAAGCTTCAATTCCTTCCTCCCTCATTGGCACTTCGATCGCCACCATATTTCAGTATATCCTACAAATATGGGACTTTGTTCTTGCTGGTGTACCTGTATCAATCAACAACTTAATAGCAGTAATTTATATATTGTTTCCTTTTTATTCAGCACTATTTTGACGATCAACTCAAAATTAATCGTCTGGAGTTTAGTCCCGTACTCGGCAAACAAACTGGTTTTGGAGACGAGCCAAATAAAGTGGGACTCATGACGCTCATACATGACGAAAATTCAGGTAAATTATCATATTACTGTAACTTAAATTATGATAATACTGTAAACTGTTTGTTTGCAGCAAGGAGGGAGACCAGGCAAAACATATGTTTAGTTATCGTCCTAGTAGGTGAAGATGTAGCGTAATCATAGTTTCGTGATCTTCTGTGGATTGTCGCCCAGTTAAAACGATGCTATTGGTTGTAGTTTGCTGGTAGCCTGTTTCGTGCACTTACAAGTAGAAAATTGTGTAGATTTCATTTCTGGTGCCATGTTACGATGTCCAAAGAAGGGAAGTACCTATGACATACAATCTCCATGCCCAAGAGTGCATTTCCAGCCTGTGACTAATGATGACAAATTTCGTAGATATTTAAAGCGTTTGTTTTTACCGAATAGAGAAATGATGTAGGACGTTCAAAGAGACTGACAAAGCAGGACATTCAACCAGCCTGACATCCCATAATTCCTTGGGTGATAGCATTGTCTTAGCCACGTCACTATATATCTTTAAGAGATTGTTGAACCGTTAGTTCTTAAATATACGTCTTCTCCGTCCCGATAATTTTCCCTGAAAGATTTTTATTCTCCACTCTTTCCCACCTGAATCAATTGAAACCCTCCTAACCCCGACATTTATTGATGTTTTGCTTAAATGTGCCTTGCATTAATGTTAGCCGGTTTTCCATTTGGCGGTGTATCATTTAATAAACAATTTTTTAAATGATGAGTTGTTAATGATGTAACCTGTGTAATGCGAATTCACCAGGGAACCCTTTCTTGCCATGTTGCTTGTTTTATTCAGCAATACAAACACTATTATTAACAAATTTCTAATTGTGCACTACTTTCCCAAAGTAGTACACAATTTAATAGCACAAAATAACGATTCAGCCATAAGTTTTACTGGAAGTGGAGAACCCTGGGTCACCTGTTGCACCCAATATGTAAACAAAAGAAAAGCATTACAAGTGAAAAAATGATATGGTTTATATTCATAAAGTAGCTGTAACTGAAAACGTGCGCATAGTTAATCTGAAGAACCCAACTGGCGAACAGAAAGTTATCTGTTGAGAAGCACTTGTTTACATGACTGAACTACCAATGTGGCTGCCCACCCAATTCAAAATGGCACAAGACCTGCCCCTCCAGCCATATTGTTCCAGTGTCACTACTATGCGAGATGGCATCATAAGTAGAGAGTTACAGAACGTGCTGCACCAAGAGGTGTTCTGCATTATGATTGGCTGCATGAGTAAAGCTCACAAAGACATGCTAAACTGCTTTCTGGCTGGCATTTACACATTTTTGTAACATCATAACCTGCACCCAAAATTACCTTTTATCTCGAAAAGGAAAGACTTAGGGCACCTTCTATGCATATCTTTCTTTTGTTCCCAGAACGTGGATGGCTTTCCACTGTACAGTACACACAACTACTGATGGGAATTGTAGCTAACATTCAAAATTACGAATGTATTTACGAATTCAGAATACAAATCTATTTAGTGATTACGGCGTGAGTATGACTCAGTCATTGCTGCACAGTTAATGTAAACAAACCGAAAATGGCAAAACTAAAGGTGGCAAAAAGGAATTCCAGGAACACACAGAATTGAAAACGAATTTAATTTCATGCTTCAGCGCACAGTAGTAACTTTGTATAAAAAGGAATGTCACACTTTCTTTGAATAACATAAACGGAGATGGTTGAGGCATTTTCTGCAGGAAACGGATTACTAATTCAGATTAAGTGCATGTAATGGTTTGTGTAATATTCCACATGGGTGATTTAGTAGAATAAAGTATATTGCTTTATATTTGTAGAGAACTTGTCATAATTTGTATTACGAACATTTGACCGTGATGTGATATTAAGCAGCACACTAATAACTTGGTATTTTCTCTCTACAGGTCTCTCGTACCTGATGGATAAAGACAGTGGTGATTGCGTCATAGATCGAATCGAAAAGGATGGGCCCCCAATTATTGATATTGCTGTTGACGCAGTAACCAACATAAAAATGGCCAACCCATTTGGTTTCCTCAAAGAGAAGGAGGTGAAATACTCTTATTATGAGGAGGTGAGTGACTGGCCCAGTCTTTAAAATAGTTTGCTTATCTTTCTTGGAAATAGATGAACAATAGATGAACAGGTAGCGATGTTGGCTTCATTTATTCCTCTTTTAATTAGAGACCAGTTACATTTTCATAATAAACAACTTGTATAAAATTTCTTTTTATGACAAACTTTTAAAATTGTCCCACACTGTGGTTTTAAGCATTGAACTTAGAATAGGAAGGACAGAAAGTTCTATTTCAAGTGCAACACTACAGTCCATATATTCTTATTCTCCTTTGTAAAAAGTTCGAAACTCATTTTCGCTCACTTTCAAAATGCAGATATTAACAATACCTTGCTAGGTATTGCTAATATCTGCATTTGAAAGTGAGCGAAAATGAGTTTCGAATTTTTCATGAATGTTAATGAAGAGTTTCAAAGTACATCCAGTAACGGTTTTTTTCATTCTTATTCTCCATAGTTACAGAGAAATAAAGTAGACAATTTATTTACATTATTATGATTTATGTTATGCATTACTTAAAATAGTATACTTTCTTGGAAACAGATGAACAGATAGCCCTGCTAATTTTAGGTAGAACAGGGAAATTTTATCTTGTGCTAAAAATGAATTAAGTGGTTCTCGGTAGTAGTACTAAAGAAAATTCATGCGAGCGGGCGGTGTTTTTTTTTTTTTTTCAAGTTTTATTCGTTATTTTTCAGATGCATCCAATGGCTTTTTTTTTACCAACAAAACGAAATCGGTAGCTTACATTTTGTTGTGAAGCATAATATCTATGTTTTAATGCCAAGATCAGAGTGCAAAAGTTGTACATTTTATACGAGTCATTCTTTAGATCGGAGTTTTTAGTTGTGACATGCCTCTGATCCAGTGCCGGATTTACATTTTATTAGTGTAGATGCAGTTTCGAAAACTGAGGCTCCCCGCCCCCCCCCCCCCCCCAACCAAAAAAATGTCTGAAGGCAAATAAAAGGACGTGCAATTATTTCCATTTACTATGCAGAAACAAACAGGTTTATCTGAATGTCGCATTTTCATTTTACGAGATTTCAATGCTGCAAAGTTGTCAGTTATATCGCTGAAATCCAGGTTTCGAATGATGTATATTCAACTAACATGACTGGTAATGCGTCAGTCTCTCCAGGGTGGCATTCTATCCGGAAAAGAGGGAACCAAGAAAATTCGGGGAAAAATCTCTAGGAATTTGTTAAAGATGGGATTTCTACCTTTTCTGGAAGCATTTCTGATGAAGCAAAAACCTCTTATTCCAGAGTATATGCTCATTTTAGCATGAGATACTGCTGCTGTGAGCGCGATGACTTTCTCTTCCCTAACCACATCAATTCATTTGGTTCCTGTTGCACTTGATTTCATGGGGAAAGGTGCCTGATGGTACTACTAGTACAACTCACATGTACTGTAGTACGGGTTCCGGGTTCCAGCTTGACCTCTGCCATCCCTGGCATTTTTTGGGAAGAGAAGGGCCCTGCTATGCCCTGAGCCCAGGTCTATTGTGTAATGTCAAAGATCGTATGCATCTCTGACTGGTGTTAACTAGCAAAATTGTCCCTCTCTGTGTCTAATGCCATGCCTTAATGCTAAAAGCACATCAAACCTTCAAAGTGTATTTAGTTTTACCACGCTGCATAAATTCGTGTGGCTTTAACTTAAGGCATGAAGGTATGACTAATTAATTAACTGTTTCAACTTATTTCCAACTTCCGTTTCGATGGAAAGAATTAGAAGATTATGTGTAATTACCAGTACTTTTTTTAAAGCCCTACTGCATATTAGACTGGACAAATTGGGGAAATTCGTCATGTTTTTAAATGCTACCCTGCTGTTCCATCATGGTTGCCTCACTACGTTTTAGTTCCGAAAAGGTTTTGTATTAGTTACGGCAAGAATTTATAGGGTTGGGGAGGAGAATTTGTGACTGAGACCCATACTGAAACGTCTTGGATACATTCGTATTAGTTCAGTCTTAGTTTATAGATGGCGCTATGTGTTTTATGTGGGAATTTCTACTCACGTTTTAGCCTAAAATTAAACTAAACTAAATGAAACTAGCTTTATTTAATTATTATTTAGCCTAGCTTAGTTGTAATTTAGTTTACTTTAGATTTGGGCTGAAAAATTAGCAAAAATTACCAGATGGAACACGTGGCGCTCTCTGAAAACTCGGGACTGAACTAATATGGACGAATCTAACATGTTTCAATAGGGACTTTTTAGAGTTACAAATTTTTCTCCAAAACCCTATAAATATTTGGTTACGCGTACAGTTAAATGTACTTGCAGGAAATAATGAAAGCTAGATGCTTGAAATAATTGTTTCCTAACAGCAAGGTAACAGGGACTGATTCCCACAAAATTAAAATGGACAGTCTATTTCAAACACATAGCTTTCGTTGCTTCGCTCACGTCGTGTGTCGTAGTGTACTGTCAGCAGACAAATATTTGTGTGAAATATGAGGCCCCCCCCCTCGCGGCCACCTGGATTTTAAACGTAGGTGCAACTGCACCAATTGCTCATGTCTAAATCCGCTACTGCTCTGAATGACCCTTAGATCGGTACCTTTTTTTAAGACACTGTCATAAAAAACGTGTCGTGCTGAGAAAAAACCCATGCGTGTGATCTGAGAACCACTTAATTAACATTTAGTGGCCTTACGAAGAAAAAAAACATTCGGAACAATTTTTAAATAATTTCTTTTAGGCGTAATTTAAAATTGATTTACTGCTGAAGAAAAGTTAGTGTTGGCAATTAGAACTTAATATTTTCCACCCATTATTTCAAATTTTAACCCTGATAATGTAATTCACAGTATTAAGTAGAATGGGTTTGTATCAGCCTGCTTGAGTTCGAAACGATGAAAGATACTTTAATTTTAGGTGAATCTTTTACATTCGTCAGGAGCACGAAACTTTCTATGGTGATGATGAGAAAAAAAAATCCAGCAAGGGGAAATGTCTTTATGCTGTACTGACTCAAGTTTCAAAAAATTTATTTATGATTTGCTGATACGTCATCATTCAGTTCATACGGGTCTCATTCTCGGGTCGTGGTTCTTCCCCCTCTCAAATTTCTAGTCAATTAGATCATTTTTTTAATGTCCTAGTGTGGAAGAGACCAAACTAATTAACTTTTAGCCAAACTGATAAAAATTAGTAAGAGAAATGCTTAGATCGCTTCTCCTCATGCCACAACCAGTAATTATGGCAGCTTTCAACAGCAACGAATTGGTTCAATTTATAGTTAAATATTTTAACTCCAATGACTAGAATATGAAGAAGGGAAATACTAGAATATGAAGAAGGGAAATACTGAGCTGTCTTTGTTTACAATCTTAAGATAAGATTGTCTTTGTTTAAGATAAGGTTGTAGACCGCCAAGCAACGGCCCGGCCGCGGTGACGTCACTCGCTGGAAACAAAGGACGCGATTGTACGCCAGCTGGAGATCGAGCCAACTCACGCTGAATGCTGTCCAATTTATCACTAAGCGTTGCGTAGTCCCGCTTAACACCGGCAATGGCATCTATAAAATCGTTGTCTTGTGTCGACGAAGTGTTGCTGCATACTGGGAAAGTCTCTGCCGACGAATACAAACCTAGAATGTGCCCTGCAGCGCCGTTACTGCAGACGTCTCCGTTAATGCTGTTGGTATTCGGCTCGTTACAGTCCTTCGGGTCGTTGCCTTCGTCGACTAGAGCCCTACGCGAATCGAGAGAGTTAACATTATCACGATACAGCTGGACCAAAATTTGACGTTTTAGGCTTGCTGGTGTCACAATACCAATGTCACATAGTTTTTTGTGGAGATCGGCAGCCGTCCAGTTGTCCGGGTTCGTCTCGTCCAAAGTAACCACACTCGAAGCCTTACGTTTCCAGGCCGACCACGACGAACAGTTGTATTCTTGTTGGAGTTCATCGTAGTAGTACCGTTCCCGGATTGTTCCATTATTTAAAAATATAAATTAATTAACTAAAAAAAAAAACCACCGGGGAAAAAAAACCAACGAACGCAGGAAACAAAGGAGGTACAACGCGAGCCGAAAAAGAGCAACCAGCATGAGCGCGCACTCAGCAAGAACTGAGCTGTCTTTGTTTACAATCTTAAGATAAGAGAGCTAAAAATAGACGGTTAAAAATAGAAAGGTTAATGCGTGTGCAGGAGTTGGTCATCCCATACGGCGCCTAGACCACATCAATGCTATTGCATTACTCTCCAAAGAAATGCTTAGATCTCTTTTCCTCATGCCACAAACAGTAATTATGGCAGCTTTCAACAGCAACGAATTGGTTCAATTTATAGTTAAATATTTTAACTCCAATGACTAGAATATGAAGAAGGGAAATACTTTCCTCCAGGTTCCTTGGAAAGTGGGTGATGAATGAATGAATGAATGAATTTTATTTTTATGTGAAAACATAAGGGAAAACTTCCCGAGGTTCTTGCGAACCTGTTTTATAGGGAAGAACCCATTATACATACAAAACGTCAAAGCATAATATGGTAACAAAATACAAAACAGACAATGAGATCCTAGATACAGTATTAGCAACAAGTAAATGCTTAACGTGGTGAAACAAAACAAATTAAAACAATATAAATATATGAACACACATATAATTGTCAATGGGTAAGAATGAATACATATTAAGAATAGACCAGCATGAAGATACATCTATTCATTAAGATGTATAAGAAACTGTTTTAAAGTAAACGCAAATTTTTTGGTATTTTTCACCTGCTTGATACTTAGAGGGAGACAGTTCCAGTTTTTTACAGCCGTGTAGGTGAGATTGCGTTTTGCATGGTCAGTTCTACACCTTGGTAAGATGAGCTTATCACCATTACGGGTGTTGTGGTCGTGACAATCATGGAAGGTTTTCACACGGATAAGTCTGTTGAAGCAAGACCGAGTTTCGCTGGCAGCGTAAACAAGGCTGTGCATATAAAGACAAACATTGTATTGATAAATTTGAGCAACCTTGATAATTTCAAACTTCCTAAACAGAGGCAAAGAGTGGGAGTCATGAGTTGCCTTAGCAATACTTCTTACTGCTCTTTTTTGAAGTACAAGAATACGTTGATGCATAAGTCAATTCTATAATTTTAAGAAAATAGTCTTAACTCTGCCTGCGAAGTATTTTTTAAGTCTAAAATTTTCTCATAAGTTCACGTGATTGGTCAGTGTTGGATAATACTGCAGCAAACGTGGAAGTAAATCTTGTTTGTTATAGAAATTTATAGAAATGTTACATAAGGAAACTTTATTTATAAATAGTTTGCTGTCATTCACATGGAAATTGAATATATAAATAAATGTGGTGGTCTTTGGCTACTGGCTTGTGGTAGATGGAGGAGCAAATTTAGGCTGAGGAAGAAGGGTGGAAACAAAGGTAGTAGCAAAGTGTTGAAAACCAATTTCTTGTTGACGTGGCACTTTATTACAAAGCTGCACGGTAGTGGAGTTGAGTAAATACACAATTAAAAAAAAGGAGTGATATCAAAAACCAAAACTGGTAAAAGGGGCCGCCAAGTTCTGAATGGTTCAGCCCTTCAAAGGAGTGATATCAACACACCAAAACATTCGCCAACTTAATCGCACCGAATAATACTTTGGACGTTAAATGAAAACTTGAACATTGCTACCGAAGTTTTCATTTAACCTTCAAATTATTAAGCGGTGCGATTAACTTGGCGAATGTGGGAGAGACATAACAGTCTGCATGCTCAAACCCGTTCAACGCTCACATTCGTGCTAAGCCGAAGTGTCATAGGCAGAGAACAAGCGAGGGAACAAAGGCAAAGCATCAGCGCATAAAAATAAAAATATACATATGTTTTTACTCAACATAGTAAGGCTGCACTGATACCGATATTCGTGGTTTCGGCAACTTAAGCAAAAATATCGATATTCAGGAATTGTTCGAGATTACTACATGCGGCGTTTTGCTCAGGAAATCACAAAGTATCTTCCTAGCTATGTTTTAACTGCGGCTACTGGTTAAAAGGAAAAAAAAAATTATTAAAATAACAAACAAAAAAAATAAAATTATTTGCGGAATTATGGACTTAAGTACTGCGCTGTTGATGAGAAAAAAAAAATAAATAAATAAATAAACAACGAAAATAAACGAAATGGGGATGCGCAACGGAAAACGGTATCGGTGCAGCCTTACAAATTAGGCTACTAGGCCTACAAGAAAGTTGCAAAACTTAAAAGTATCACGCTCACAAAGAATGACCACTGAAGATTGTATGCTGGCGGCACTAGCCAAAGGAGACACACATGAAGCACAGAATCTGCACTAAAGGTAGCCCATCCACTCTGCAGTGTGAACATGACCAGAGCACAAGAAAAACAAATGAAATGGACACTGTGCACAGAGCACTTGCAAAGATGGAACAGACGACACTTGAAGCACTACGCCAAAACACTCGCGAAGCACTGCACAAACACACAGGCGAAGCACAATACATGGCCTAACTGAAGCATATTTTATGTTGAGCTCGTCGCAGAGTGACAGCTTCCGTTCGAATATAACGAGTGTAACAATTAGAAGCCCACCGCCCTAGAGTCTGGATGAGGTGGTCTTCTATTTGCGCTTTCGCTGCAGAGGTAGCTGCACCAATACGGAACGAGTGCCCATTGTAAGGCTGCTGATTGAGCCCCAGCGTGGCTAGAACCTTCTTCAGCAGGCTGATGAAGAATTTCCGGGAAAGCGGCTTTCCCCCCTCGTCCAAGAAGAACGCTTCTGCAAGCTGGGTGTTCGGATGCACTCGCAGACGCCGGTAAGACACCAAGGCATACGCAGGGCATACGTCGAGACCTGTACAGAACTGTTGAATCCTGACGCCGTGTCTGCAAGGATCCGTTTTCGATGTCTGCAGTGTAATAAATGCAGACAGAGCCTCCGCGTCGAGAGAAATGCACGAAACTGTGAGATGTGAAGAAGGGCAAAACGGTGTGCGCACGGTAAATTCGCCACATCTCAGGAACGCAAAAAAGGCTGCAGTGCACGCAACCTCCATCATCGCATCGATGAACGGCGAAAACAAGCCCCATCGCAAGGTTCGCACTATATCCCGAAGTATGTCAAAAGTGATGGGCAGCCGAGGCTTACTCACACGCACAACGGCCTTTTTAACTGCACGGAGGATGGTGGCAAGTCTAGGATGCATACTCCCCGAGCTGTCGCACAGAGGGTTTGGGAGGCCACGCCGAATAAAAGCAAACCGAATGCCACACAAATATAGTTTAATTGTTGAGTGCTGAAGTCTACGCACAGAAAAACCGTACGCGACGAAAAAAATCAGATGAAGTTCAGAAGCAACCGGTACATCTCCAGTTAACGCTACGCCATTCAAAGCCAAGAAAGTCCTGTTCTTACTGGCAAAAGACTGAAGCAAATCACGAATGCGTAGTTTCTTCTCGATGGGTAGCCGAGCCTCCTGCTTCTCGGCATCAAGGGTGATACCAAGGAATTCTAAGGCCTTGGCGGGGCCGATGGTCTTCAGCGGAGCTAGGGGAATGCGAAGCTTGCCGAATAGCCATGTAATCAGAGACATGGTGCGAAGGGCATCACACTCCGAGGCATCAATAGTAAGAAAATCGTCCAGAAGGTGAAAAACATTTATAATGCCATATTTATGGTGCAAGATCCACTCAAGGGCCGAGGCCAGCAGATTGAAAAGTTTAGGGCTGGAACGCGATCCGAACACAAGCCGCACGAAAAAATAGTAACTGTAATTCCACCTAACACCATGAAGGTTCCACAAGTCTGGACGAATGGGGAGAAGCTTGAAAGCGTCCGTGATGTCCGCCTTACACAAATACGCGCCAGGCCCGATGGCTGATACCACTTGAATCGCATCGTCGAGGCGAGTGTACGAAAGGGAAAACTTAGACTTGTCGATGAGGTCATTCAGGCTTTGATTGTCCGGATCGTCATGGGGAGATGAAAGGTCCACAATCAACCTCTTCTTGCCCGAATATTTCCCTTTGGCCAAACCCAGTGGGTTAATGCGCACCACTGGGAACGGGGGAGTATCAAAAGGCCCGATAAGGTATCCCTTTCGTAACTCTGTCAAGCAGCTCCGACACCACGACTGGATCCTTGCGTGCCGACAGTAAATTGCGACATTCGAGCGAAACTTGGGGCAGTGATCCCAAACCTGTGTGAAAACCACTCCGGAGACCTTCCTATAATACCGCCACTGCCGCTCTGTTAAGGAAGTTGGAGAGTTCTGCCTCGAGTTCCGTGATGTTAATGGGGGTGGTAGCAGCCATGGGAAAGCGTGGTGGTCAGGAGGAATTCGCCTGGCGGTTTGAGGTGGCCTTATCATGTTGCCTGCTGCTAGCATCAGCCACTTTACAGTTCACTGCACTATGGTGACCCTTACAAAGGCTACAAGTATGAGTATAGGGGCATGACCGAATTGTTACATACCTCGGTACCATTCTGGAAAATCCTCGGACGACCCAGAATATCGGACGTGGCAGCACTGTCTGATGGAGCAGTAGAGGAAGCATGAGTCGAAACCAAAGGACATGAAGCAGTAGGATGGGTAGTGCTACTAACACGCTGCACAAGCAACAGAGCGATGTCCCGTGAACGTTTGGTTGTACAAGATTTGGTCCGGAATGCTCCAGTCAACAGCCAGCCCGTGTTGAGCGAGTATGGAAGCAGCCTTTTCAGAAAACGCCAGATGATACTGATAGAAAAGGGTGCCCCCAAACCGCCGGTACATATCTAGAATGTTGCGCAAATAATGGTATAATTCCTTGTGCCGCTGTGGAAATGCATCGCACATTACAGTTTTGAAAATACCAAACGCTCGCACAAATTCGTCCATCGTGAGAGGCCTATGTAACCTATGATCGCTATGTTTAAGATTAATTACAAGACCATCCGAAGTCACAAGCGTACGAGAGGCTTCCGGCTGGGCGGCCTGCGCAGGCGGAGAAATAAGCAAAGCAAGATTTATATTCTTACCATCTAAAATATCTTTTTTTTATTTGCGCACTCACAGGCGTCATATGAGCAATCGAATTGGCCGCAATTCCCGAGCCAAAACCAGCGCCGCCGTCATTGCCGTGCACGTGGCCCAACAGCTGATCGCTGAGTCCAAAGTTGTTACTCAGCCGGGCAGGAAGCAGAGAGCGAGCCAACGCAGCAGCTAGGGCGGGTCCACTTTCTTGCTGAGGGGGAGAAGGTTGCAGACCGCCAAGCAAGGATGCCGGTCCGGGCGCTGTGACGTCACTCGCTGTAAACAAAGGCCGCGTTTGTCCTCCAGCTCGAGACCAACTAACTCACGCCGAATGTTGTCCAATTTGTCACTGAGCGTTGTATAGTCCCGTTTAACACCGGCAATGGCATCAATAACATTAATGTCTCGTGACGACGCAGCGCTGCTGCATATCGGAAAAGTTGCTGCCGCCGATGACAAACTGTGAACGTGCCCTGAAGCGTTGTCATGGTAGCCGTCCCCGTTAGCGCTGTTAGTGTTCGGCTCGTAGCAGTCCTTCGGGTCATCGCCTTCGACGACTTGACGAGCTCTGCGCGAAACGACAGAGTTTACATTTTCACTGTAAAGTTGAACCAAAATTTGACGCTTTAGGCTTGCTGGTGCAACAATACCGATGTCACAAAGTTTCTTCCGGAGATCGGCAGCAGTCCAATTGTCCGGGTTCAATTCGTCCAACGCAACAGCTTGAGACGCTTTACGTTTTCCAGGCCGACCCCGACGTACGGGTACATTTCTGTTGGAAGTCATTGCTGTAGCACTGTTCCCGGTTTGGGCCATAGTCGAAATAAAAAGAAACGCGAGCAGGAGACAATGGAAACAAAGGAAGCACACACGAGCGTTAAAGAGCAACCAGCATGAGCACGCTCTCAGCTAGAACTGAGATATCTTTGTTGACAATCTTAAGATAAAGGCAGAGCTAAAAATAGAAAGTTAAAAATAGGAAGGTCACGCGTGTGCCCGAGTTGGTCATCCCATACTGCGCCCAGACCAAACCAATGCTATAGCATTACTCCCCAACGAAGAGCCCTGACACATCTGTCAGGGCTCTTAGTTATGGTTGAAGACCATTATAGTTATACACAATTCACCAAGTATGGCTTTCATCCTTAGTAGGCTTCACAGCTTTTTTATGCATCAGTGTCACATCTTTCAATTAAGAGTTGAATACCATTGATACAGAAATTCAAGAAATATGACTTCAACCATAGTAATCAGTACATCTTATTTATGCACTTGCATCACAGCTTTTGATCAATGGTTGAAGACCATTGATGCACATATTCAAAAAATATGCCATGCAGCCTGAGTTGTCTTCACAGCTGTTGTTATGTATTTGTGTCCTATAGTGAAGACCATTCATACACAAAATCATCAAATGCAATTCAACCTTAATTTTATTTTTATTTTTGTATGCATTTACATCTCATTTTTCAATTAATGGTTGAAGACCATTCATGTACAATTCAACAAATATGCCATTCAACCTCAATAGTCTTCACAACTTTTTATGCATTTGCATCACATCTTTCAATTAATATACAAATTCAAGAAGTATGTCTATCAACCTTAGTAGTCATCACTGGTTTTTTATGCATTTGCATTACATATTTCAATTAATAGTTGAAGACATTGGTATACAAATTCACCAAATATGCCTTTCAGCCTTAGTAAGCCTCACAGCTTTTTTTGCCTGCCCTGACTGTTGAATGAACAGTGCATGTGTAAATAATACAATTTTATTTCAAGTTAAATTAATTTTTTAGCCAGTCCGCACTGACCTGTTAATTGTTATATTTACCTTTATAGAAAATGGAACGAGGCATCGATGCCAATGTCTTCATGGGTTTGGACGATAGGCCTACATTAAATGTCATCTACGAGTATTGGTTTTCTGCGGTAAGTATCATTATTTATTCAGAAATAATAGAAAAGACACACAAATACAATTTAATATGTGTTCTGCTAAAGGAGTACAATATAAAGGGGTTCTGCAAAGTTTGATGTGATTGGTATATTAGGGTCGTAGTGCTTTGCTTAAGCGGACTTGCTTGCTTATAATTATCATAGTTAATGACTGAAAATGGCAGAGCTGCTTAGAAGTCTGGTGGAACTTATTGCTCCAAATTTTCTGTCCTCCCCCCCCCCCCCACACACACACCTTTCTGAGGCATCAGTATACTTAGGACGCATGGGCACAGACCTTTATTTTTTTGCCTTTTCATGTCACGTAGTAGTACTGTCTGGTACGGCCAGCAAGTATTTTGAAACGCCTACTATTACAAGCTGAAAAGCTGCAGTGATCTTGGTTTTGGATGTACATAACAGATATCACCAAACAACTTCGCAAATTAATTTCTAGACCCCAAAAACCATTAGAATCTTCATGATGCAGTATTACAGGCCAAACGATTGCAAGGATAATTTACAACATGGCCAAAGGGGCCCAGAATTTCGCAACGAGCATTGGGGCTTTATTTTGTATTTACCTTCATAGAAAACAAATCAGTGAGAAACTAACTGTCTTTTTCAACGGTAACAGAATTGCTGAATATGATCCAACTATGCGTAAATAAGAGCCTGAACTTGAAACTAACTAAATCTTAATGGAGAAGAGGGCGTACTGCTTACCTGAAACATGAACTTCGTTACTATCAACAAAACAGGAAAAACACATCTTTTAGTGAAATGTAATGCCAGCCAAAGAAAACTCGGCAACAACTGCACGAAAATCAACTAAACCATACAACAAACAAGGATAAATAACAAGGATAAACAAGGATAAAATAAGAATAGGTTAATTTGTTACCTAGACGTCACTGCTAAAATTATTAAGTACAATAGCAGAGGGCATACATTAAGATTAATGACACCAAAATAAATGCTGCCAAGATGGAACAAAAAAATAAAAAATTGTACATACCCAACATTTTCAATAAAATGTCAGATAAACTCATGAATTATTGCACAATAAAGACTTAAAGGTGAACTTAAAAGAAGAAATTGTTCTTCATCATTATTTTCAGTAAATAAGCAAAAACTATATAATGATAGAATGAAAATAAGACGATGAGATTTTTGAATATTGGTATAAATGTATATAACTACCAGGGGCATAGTGAAGGGTATTTTGTTGGGGGGGGGGGGGGGGTTGACAGGGAAAATTTGCAGACTGACCCACCCCACTCCAGCAAGGGGGTCTGTTGGAGTGCTGTGAGCTTCCCCAGACCCAGAAGCTGACGGATTTTTTAGATATTCTAAGACCGTTCCTGGCTTCAAACAATACGTTTCAGACATTTCTAGGCTACACAAAAGATGGAGAAAATTAATGAACCACAGGTAGAGAGCTTTTTTTAAAAAAAAAAAAAGCCCTTTTCAATGTCCTGACTAAGGGCAGAAACAGATATTTAGCTTGAGAGGGGGCCGATTTTCCAAAAAATCGAAGGAACATTTAAAAAAAATTTGTTTTCAAGTGCGAAACGAATACATTTGCCCTAGCAAGTGTAGCCTAGCTCTCATCCACAAAGTATTCTCTACTGACGAGCCCAAACAAGGGCGAAACAGTCTGTCTAGAGATCTTTGTGGGTGAGAGCTAATTGATTTTAAATTTGTTTTCACGTCCTCATAGACTTTTGAACAGAGGTGTCTTTCCCCCCCCCCCCCCTCCCTCTGCCCGGAGCCTCACTGAAAGCGATAACAAAAATGTCAGGAGATCTTGTGCTTGGCTGTACTAATGCTCTGATTGAAACTACATTCCTATAGGAAATCATCCACCAATTTGTGTAAAATGGCTCACAAAACTGCGAAATGGGATTGAAGGAATGTTAGACTAAAGAGATGGACTGATTTTTGAATGCAGGAAGTAGCTTTTTTATCTATTCCATGCACTCTTTTCTTTAACTGTTCCTTTTTCTTGGGGGGGGGGAGAGGGGGGTCCTTACGATGACTTTAGAAGAGCAATGGATCCATGGTGTATACATGAACTGATCGCCGTAGCTATACTGCTATTTTTTACGTATGAAAATCAAGCAATTTAATTAAAAAGGGCCTAGTTTCGTTTCTGTAGTGTAGTGTTTTTTTTTTGTTCATTCCAACCTTTATACTATTAAGATCAATTTCAATTTAAAGTGGCAATTTTACCGATTGAAAGTAGGCAGAATCTGGCAACATCTAGCGCTATCTAGTACGTGCTTGCACTGCACCAAGTGAAGATATGCACAACAGCATTTCCGTGACCTCTTTAATTATGGTATGAAAACTTGGTTCGTCCTCATGCACCTGGGAGCAATCTGTACAGGTTAACAATATCAATGCCGCTAGATGGTGCCATGGTATTTTCGTTCGCATTTCAAATGGTGATAGTGCCACTTGAACAGCATGCAGTGAAGAAGTTTCACTGTAGTATTCAAATACCACGATGTAAAGCAAGAATAATTTAAGTACTTCCATGAAAGCTGCTTTATTTTCAGCATTTTCAGTACAGAGCATAGCTATGATTATAGCTATGGTATTTTAACTAGGCTTATCGTTAAGATAGTTCTCTGTATAATGTATATGACGCGAGCAAGGAAACCTTTCTTTTGTAATATCCAACAAACAACGAAAAAACTTAAAACAAATCTTTTTAGCTAGTGTCGGCAAATGGCGGCTATAGAGTTGGCAAGTATTTTTTATGGTCAAGTATTTTTTATATTTTTATGGTTTATCGTCTAGGGTACTACCTGTTAACCTTGTATTTTTTTTTTATAACCAGTAGTACCTAATTGCTCGGTTGGCTGTTAAACTAAGCTGAGTCAGTTCCTAGTTTGGATCACATCAGCTAACTAATATTTCAAAGTAAAGGATATGTACCGTTCCAATATCCTTGCAAATTTTCGACAGTCAGGTTTTCTGGAGTTGGAGGGGCTCAGAACGA
>JAHWFP010112526.1:66519-76543 GCA_023313725.1 Lithobius niger
TGTTCTTAATACTGCAGTGTGCGTATAGGTTATACAATGAATGCATGTTGTTATCAGACTCACCCCACAATGCCAACGGTAGAGGTGATTCCCTAGTTTCAGGAGTTAATTTTTGGAAATTGAGTGGGGTTTTTAAGCTTTTTATAGTAAATTTTTATTACACGTTAAATATTAGAGGCAGAGGCTGTTCTTGTTGGGTTTTAGCATACTTGAGTTTGAAGGCAGTGTAATACAGCAGAAAAGTAACTCTTGAAATTAGTTAATCTTCTTAAGTAGCATTACTCTGGGGTATTAGCCTGATCATGGCCTGTCCTCTGTTGCTTAAAGATGATCGATAATATGCCGTTCCTTTGATCTGTGTTCAGACTGATTTTTGTTTATTTATAACTTTAATTAATAAACAACAGTAAAATTGTAAAAGCAAAACATTCAAACAGTGCAATAGTTATGATACCAATGTTAGTAAGTCCAGAGAGATATATAACACTAATGCTAACTAGCTGAAGCCCATGCTATGCACGGGTGGTGTTGGGCTTTTCTGGTAACGCTAAAGAATTTCGAATAACTTAACGTCTGTTTCCCACCATCCCTTGCCTCCTCTTCACCCCCATCCCCGCCCAGACTTACCCCAAACGTTGCTGAATATGACCCAATTAAAATGCGTAATTAAGAGCCTGATCTTGAAACCTTCTAAATCTTAACTTAATGGGGACAAGAGCATACAGCTTACCCGAAACATGAACTTCCTAGTTATCAACGAGACAGGAAAAACACATCTTTCAGTGTAGTGTAAATCCAGCCAAAGAAAATTCGGCCAACAACTGCACAAAAATCAACTAAACCATACGACAAATAAATAAATAAATAATAGGTTAATTTGTTACCTAGACGTCACTGCCAAAATTATTAAGTACAATAGCTGAGAGCATACACGCCCAACCTTCCAGGTCTGCTTCTTATATTGCAGAGCCCTACCTCAACTTTTGTTGTTTTAGTTACGAAAACTGCAATAGCTATTTGCGCTCTCCCCTCAATGCAAATCATGTGCTGATGCCATTCCCCAGTTTTAGTCTTCTGTACAGCCGTACCGGCTGAGAAAACTATTGCAACGACTTTGTCCGTCCGTCCGTCGCTTTTTCAACTTCGCAACGGTACCAGAAATTGACGACCACTGTTTACAACGTTCGATTCAGTGTCAAAAGTTAGTTAAATAACATGGCAAATTAAAACATTGTTGCCTCCTTATAGCTAATAGACTACTTCGACGTAACTAAATTAACTAATAACATTTCATCGTCGAATTGAAATCCTAAAGATTTGTGTTAACGCAGCCGTAAAAACAAAAACATTTTAGCTTCATTTAAAAGAGTCTTGTCGCATTGTTGCATGAATGAATAGGCTTACGATCGAACCAAATTCTCCATTAGGCTTTATCTGCTACTTATGAAACTAAAACTGCCGTTAAAAAAATTAGGCCTAAAAAATGAAAATTAGATCTAAAATCACGTTACCATGGCAACGTCAATAGTTGCTACTAGTCGCTGCTGCAGCGTTTCTCCTGTCCCTTCCCTACTACCACTAATCTATATAGGCTACGTTGCGTATTACGTTGTAACACTGTAACTGTGTGCGCGAGGCATACCGTGTTGCAAAAGTGAATAGGGTTACTGTATACAATCCAAATCTCCGTTAGTTGCTTCTTACGAAATTAAAGTTGTAAATTAGGCCTAAACGCTGACAATTATGCCTAAAATGTAAAATAAGCTTAAAAGCTAACACATTTGTAACAGGCAATTCTGATGGTTACTGTTTTTAGATTATATAATAGAGATAGCTGTTGTAGTGCATGATAGAGGTGTGCGCCTCAACATTGGAAGTGGAGGAACTGTACAGAAGACCAGTGCGACTAGATAGTCGCTGTAGCCCCTTGTTTCTGTAATGCTCTAATAACATTCGTCTCAATAACATTTGTCTCAAACACCTTCCAAATTTTTTATTTCTTTCTTATCTTCACACGTGGCGTCGTGGATGCGCCGAGGCAGGCAGCTTCAATCAAAGCTGGTTTTTCCAGTGGTGCCAGTAGATTCGACTGCTACCAAGAGATGACGCCTCTGGTGACGCGAAGCAAAGCAGCACCTAGTAGGTGTTGTAGTCTGAATCAGCGCAGTGTAATATTCATCTCAATTAACTTCAATTCATTTCATTTCAATTCAATTCATTTCAATTTCCATTTCCACATTAGTTGACAGGTTCCTAAGAGGAATGCGAAAACTTAGAATGAACAAAATCCAGCCGAAGCAAAGATTAGCAACAATATACAAATGGAAAAGAGCTCTTTAACAGCAAAATTAATTGGTCGGAGGGTTAAAGTAAACAAATTAACCAATATCAATGAAATTTACAAAAGTAATAACTTACAACATCAGAGATATGCCTATCCAAACTATTCTTAAAGCCAAAGGGGACGTAAGTTACATAATCAGGTAGGGTATTCCACATGTTAACATTTCTACAGGCAAAATAGTTCAAAATTGTATTAAGCCTAAAGCAAGGCACAGTCAATTTGTATTGATGGTAACAAAAGGGGATACATATCATTCAAAAATAGAATTAGTTAGATTGATGTCAATACCTGTAATGATGTTGTACATAAGTAGAAAGATCCCCTCTCTGGCGGCACCGCGTTAGGGATGGCAGTTTGAATATTTCCAGTCTCTTTTTTGTAATTCTCATGCGTCAATCTTGCAACACACTTAGTAATTTTCCTTTGTTTGTTTTCGATCAATATTTTATCCTTTAAGTACAACGGTTCCTAAAAAGATACACCATATTCCAAAATTAGCCTGATAATTGTGAGGTAATATTTAAGGTACACCTTACTTTCACGACTGCTAATTGTACAATTCAATAAGTACATAATGCTGTTGGCAAACAATGCTTTCTACGTATTGAGTAAAGATAAGTTTACAATCAATGATAACACCCAAATCACGTGCACACGTAACTTCATTTACCAATTGGTTAGGAAATACATGAGATAAGAGAGTATTGTAGACTCCCAAATGTAGCAAACACAATTTATCAGCATTAATAGGTATCCTCCATGTTTACTCCAGGCTAATGCCTCAGCAAAGGATTTGTGGAGGTAGGTAATAGTCCCAGTTTTGAAGTATGGGAGCCGTCTTGTTATCATCAGCAAAGTCGTCATCATGGCAAAATTCTTCAATATAAACAGAAAATTGCAAGACAGCAAGAACAGAACCCTGAGCGAGTCCACTACCCATAGGGCCCCAGTAAGAAATGCATTGTTCCAAGACGACAGCCAAAACGTAATGGACCAACAATTTCAACAAATTTGAGCTTATGATTCAATAACTTATCTGCCTTATCAGTCCTGATCAACAGGGGTACCATTATTAATTGCAAGAAAAATGTCATGGTAGAACTCTTACAAGTTAGTAACCACAGAGAGGCCTTTTCTAAACCCATGCTGCTTGGTTTCGTGGAGATAATAAATTTCTAGATAGGTTTAAATGTGATGGTTAACAATTCTCTCAAACATTTTGCATAAAATGTAAGACTTGTTGGTGTATAATTAGTAGGCAGCTTGCGATCATCCTTTCTATAAATAGAGGTAAAGTGCTCCTTTTTCCAACTAGTGGGAACAAAAACATGTTCAATATTTTTTTTTAATAAAAGAACCAAAACGGGTGCAATCATTAATTTTGGTTTCAGTAGAAAGTCACTAGTTAGTAGATCGGGGCCGCGCCCAGTATGACTCTTTATTGGTCAAACACAGGATCAACAAGTTCCAAGGTAGCATGTAAAGGCTGAATATAAATAGAAGGAGAGGTAAAACACAGGTTCCCAAAGCACATCAGGATTATTCGTGGAAAATACCTTAGAAAACGTATCGCAAAAAGTATTAGCTTTAAGTTGAGGATCTTCCATGTTACCAACTAAATCATTAAGTAAAGGAATGCCTAAGTCAGTAGTTGTCAGTTGGCGTGCATAACGAAAAAATTGTTTGAATCGTTATTTATAGTCTCAGCAAGTTTAATTTAGTATTCGGATTGTTTTTTGCACCTGTTTATTGAGCAGAATATTATTTGACAGTCTTATCAAAGGTATTATTTCATTTTCTCCAATAATAATCCTTTTTTTTTCTGAGTTATGCCAATTGAACACTCTTACAAGGTTTTTTATACAAATGAATGGTTACTTCAGTCTTACAATTAAGAAACTGTTTAAGCATTCGAAAAAAAATTGCCAAGCTGTTTCCCATGGTTCGTTCTCCCAATTCAGTGAACCAAGATCGAACCAAGAGCTCACGGAAACTAATCTTATCAAGGTCGCATTTAACCAATGTTTGCAAGTTATGGTTTACATGCGGATCACATATCTAAACCAAATTTAGTAACATTGGACCACGTACGTGATTGCTTTCACCGAATTTACCAAGTGAATTTGCCAGTTCACAGGTGGAAGGTTCAAGTCACCAAGAATGATAGGGTTAGAGAACATGACATGATAAAATATGATCAAACAAGTCATCATTTTGCCTTTAAAGTCTTAAACCGTTCATCAGAATGAATACAAGTCAGTTACGAATAACAATGAGAATTATATTTCTTCAAGAACGTCAAGAAAGGTTCAATTTAAATTTTGTGAAAGTGCAATTAAGCTGGCAGCCAAAAATGGCGTCTTGAAACCACTTTTGACTCGTTACTTCCGTTCATTGAATACAAACTGGTAACAGATAAAATTCTGAAATACTTTTTCAAAGCCCTCTTCATTTTTCATGAAAAGCCAAAAAATCTTCTCTCCCCCCCCCACCTATTTTGGCTTGTAAATTTTTTGGCTTGTAATTGATCATTAGATTATCACAGCCCAGTTTTTACTGGCGTTGCTTCCATCGCAAATCCTTCTTTAAGAGCATAATACTCTTTTTATACTAACCACACACAACTTAATGTATTGAAGAAAATAGACAGTTAATAAAAAAAATATCCATTTTAATAAAAATAGTCTCGATATAATAATGGGATTTGTTCAAAGTTTAGGCACTTAGTGAATTGCTTGCAAGGTGCACCATTCAAGCAAGAATCGTACTAGAAATTAAAATCGCTATTTTGGGGGAAACGATTTGATCATTGCTAAGCATACTCGTAAAATTCTTAACAGTATACACCATTCATGTAATCATCGTATTTGAAATTAAAGTTCCCGTTTGGGGGAGGGGGTGGGAATAGATTTCATCACTGCTAAGCATACTTCTTAAAACGCTTGGCACTCATGCAAGAATCTTATTGGAAATTAAAATCTCCATTTTGAGGGTAAAGATCTGGTCACTGCTAGGGCTTCATAAAACACTTGACAACGTGCACTATTCGTGCAAGATTCATACTGGAAATTAAAAGTGCCCACGTTGGGGAAACATTCAGTCACTTCTAGGGAGGGACTGCAGTTTAATGGCACATCGACAGTTGGGCATACTTCAAAAAACGCGTGATAAAGCACATCATTCGTGTGAGAGTTCCAAGTTCAAGAATTTACTTGAAACTTACTAGCACGGAGGTCTACACGGATTCATGTGGGTTTTGGGACAAAAGTGCCATTTTGAGATGAAAGTATAAAATACCAATCATTTTACTCAAAACTACAAGTGCAAGAGTGCAAGACTATTACTAGTGCTAAAATATGTCCTGTGCACGGTAATAATCCTTATAGATGACTTAACGATATCGACAATAAGACACAAACACTGAAGGCAATGCATGAGTATGACGGAAGATAAAATAGGAAATGTCTGGGGCAGATTAGGGACGCTCAACACTAACCGTTATAAGTAACGTTTGGTTCTTGGTGGTGTCTAACTTCCCAAATGGGAGACGGTGGGAGGAAAGAGTTAAAAAGGGGCTAATGGATGCTCAAGACCTTCTATAACAATATACACAAATCGCTGTAAAGACTGAACAGTGATTCATTGGCTCACATCCCAATCATGTCACCGCAACGAAATGAAGTCCATAACAATGGGCTTATCGAATCTTTGCTATTCATAGAGACTTGTAATGATTTTCATTGCAAGACCTCTTAAAATTAAAAAAAGTATAAGTTCTTTAAAGTCAATTTCAGGACGTATTTTAAGCATAAAATCTTTTTTCCCATTCCCCCATTTTGATGTCCATTCCACCTCTGAGATGGATGGAAGAAAGCCGGAATCAAGCTTCTGGACCTGACTTAGTAATGGGGAAATTCACACAATCCTTTATCCTGTCATCCTGGATTCTCGCGTTGGTTTGGGTTGAAAATTTAAAACTGGATTATAAATCTAGAAGCCAATTTAAAGCTGAATTTATAAATCTAGAAACCAATTTAAAACGCAGACAGTTCAGCTTACAATAAATTAAGCTGTGGCAAACAATTTAAGGCTCGAATACAAAATTAAATAATAAGACTTCAAAAATATGAATTCTGAATTGAAAATTTTTGGATTGATGCAGCTGTGATAGAGGTGCGCTGCATGAAATTACACTTTTTTTTGTTTTTTAGTAGTTCAATCCGTTTGCCTTTGAATTTTTTCAATTTTCTTTATTTATTTAGAACCCAAAGAAGCGTTCTGTCGACATCAATATTTTTAATTTTGCTGTTAGCCAACCAGATATTTTGGAGTATGACATCACTTCATGCAAAACGAAGGATGAACCTCATCAGCTTCAATTCACTTTGGATGGTAAGGTCGCACTAATAAGTACATCTTTTATTCAAATTACACACCAACTCTACAAGTATAATCATTGATTCAACAGCACTATTCCGTGTTGTTTAATTACTTTGAGCAATGGCTACTGTGGGGTCGAGAAATAGGGTGCCTTATACTTGTGGTTTACTTGTAAATGGCTATGAGTAATTGCTTTAACTCAAAATGGAAGATGCAGTGAAGGTTAAGGATGTCTCTCGACCATTTTGATTGTACAGAACAGATCGCACTCACGTGGGATGAAGAATTTTGACATTCTTTGCTTGATGCTCTTAACTCCCACCAGGTGTGCCAAATGACGATAGAGTTACAGGTGCAAAAGATGACAGCAAAACTTGAACATGGAAAACGTCCTGAAATATTTTGCAAAACACAAGTTTTTAAAAATCTTTATTATTATTTTTTATTTAATGTTTGTCTTTTGTGAATGAAGTTACAATGGCACAGTTTTAAGTAAGTTCAAAAGACAGGCCAAGTGACAGCCAAATTCGGTTCAGCACACCTTGCGCATTTCCTTTGTACAGTGTAATACGTGCAAGTGAAGGAATACCAAAGAACACATAAAGTGCGAATTTTGCATTTCTATTTGGACATGTCATGTTTAACGAAACGAAATGGCCAAGGTTTGACAGCTAATTTCAGTTACACTAGTGTATCCAAGTGTGCCAAATACTGTCTGTCACCTTTCGACATAAGGTTGAGGAAAGTTTTAAATGCAGTCCCTAATGAAACTTCATCTCTAATAGTGGTGTTGCTAGGCATATAAATCTTTCAGTTTGTGATACTAACCTGAAATTTGGCACAAATATGTAGTTTTGCATGTAGGCGCCAACTTGGCATCATGGTTTATCGGCCGCCATTTCACGTGATTTGTATCACTGCTGTTGCTGAGTTCGGTAGGTGAACGTTAGGCTTATAGAGAAACGGGCCTTTTTTTGATTTAACGTGCCAAAAAACTCCCGTATAACCCGCAGGCCTGATTTTTTATTTATTTCTTTTTTTAATTTTGCGTATTTTATGTAGGCGCTTATAAATGGGGACAAAAATAATAAAAAGAGCCAACATTTCGTATGGGGGGGGGCGCTTTTAACTGGGTAAATACGGTACATACTACATAGGTTTGCATCTGTATTTATTTGAGTATGGGTAGTACTAAAAAACTTAGTACTGGCATTACAGTCAGTTTTGTCAGCTGAAATATGTCTGCAGCTGCATAAAATCCCTTCAGTTTTAGACTTAAAATCAATCAGTCACTCAATGTCAATCATTCTCCCTCATAAAACAATGTCCATCACAGAAGCATAAAGAAGTACATCGAAGTTCTGATCCAGCGAGCATTTGTTGTTGCAGGAAACTGCATTTGCAAGAAATTAGTTGTTAAATGCCATGAAAACTTGTGGTGAACTGGCCCAAAATAGGCTGGTAGATTTCGTCTTCAAGCTGCCAGACCCAAGAGTCGGGTTTTGGAATTTAAGGGTTTTAAATCAAACACTGGCCCCATACGATAACTGCTCGCTTTAGATGCTGCAAAAGTGCTTCTCTTGTGGGAGGTGGCGATTCCAGAGGTCTTTGCTTTTTAGTAAACAGGTTTTGTCATGCCTCAGTTACATCCTGGATACAGCTAGTTTTGTCATACATCAAAATAACGAAATCTTTCAATGGTTGTCATCACCGCTGGAGTTATTTTGTGTTCCCCGTGGACTTGAAGAAACGCCTCAGTCAAATCTTCACAAATCTTCCAAGTATCCCATGTTGTACGTTTACCTTTCCCAGCAAAAGAAGAATTACCGTCACACCCAGTAAAGGAGTGGAATATCAGTAAGCCAAATGACTTTATCGGACCAATACCTTTTGCTATTACATATTGATATGTGACAAAGAAAAATATGTACTAGTGACTTTATTAAATGCAACAGTTAATCGCTGGCAAAATATCCATTACGCATTTCTAAGAAAATGGTTAAAGTAACAAAGAAAATGAAAAGGACCTTTCTTGTTGGAAATTTTATCCTCTTCCATTTTTGTTCTAAAGAAAATTTTGATAAAGTGAACCGTTGAGGAAATAATTGAGAAAAACTGTTATCGGGCGCCATTTTTCCAAGTTGGCGGCTGACAAACCATGATTCCATATTGGCCCTATATCCAGATTTTTATTGTCATACAAAACTGCATATCTGTGCCAAATTTCAGGTTAGTATCACAAACTGAACGATTTGCTCATACTGCGGAGCTTAGCAACACCACTATGAGTAAACTAATGCCCACGGATTCTACATGTAGCTCACGTAAAGGTGGTACGGTCAAGTTCAATTTTGTACATGGTATCTGTGGAGCCCATGTGAGCTAATATTTGTTTATTCTGGCACGTTACAGAAAATTTCTACACCACTTTTGCTTTTAACCCTTCAACATATTACCACGTTTTCAGCTCCACACATTGTCGGAATGCAATGAGTACGATACGAACTGTGAATAAGGTCGTCAAATCACTCAAACGTTGCTCACCTTAGATGCTTGTATGCTGTAAAACAACGTCTTACTTTGTGATAGCATTAAAACCACTTTAATTTTTCATGTTTCCAGGTCGCTATGAAGGTGACACCTTACCAAACATTATCACTTACAAGCACTTAATCCTAGTGTCATTGGTTGAAACTATGACAGTTTCTCCATTACGCATTCATGGAATAGAGGTAAGATTTTGGTTTTTGCAATCTTAACTTAATAAACTTTAGCTTTCGTGAATTCCTTTACAAAAATAATCTTACTGTTTCGTTATAATGTGGCAAAAACACTATACCAGCCATACTACTGTCAGTTCCTCATCACTCCTTCCGACACAGGATTGAAACACTCAAAAGTCCTTCAAGGATCATCTCAATGTAGAAAACGAAAACCGCAAGATCTCTGCCAGGTCATTGGCCAGATGGGCATGAACACCACGTTCACCACTGTTCATGAACACCATGAACGCCTCTGGTCCTACAGCAGTTCACGGTAGACCAAGATTCCACTTCACTCACTACCAAGAGCAGAGTTAGGATGGTGGATGTGATTGACCAATCTCGTGGAGGGGGTACCAGTTGACACACCTTTTCCAACTTGGTCATTGTTCCAATTTAGACATTGTTCGTTGCTATCATCAAAGCTAAGGTGCTCACATGGGAAAACTCACAATGGAGAGTAAATGGTCTCGGGAAGAACCTTCCCTCCACATCAATAATCTGGAACTTTATGCAATTCGGAATGCCAAGGCTCTCA
>JAHWFP010112526.1:76553-101623 GCA_023313725.1 Lithobius niger
AATGGTCTCAGGAAGAACATTCCCTCCGCATCAATAATCTGGAACTTCATACAGTTCGGAATGCAGTATGCGAGTGGTCCAAGGTGCTTCGGAACTCAGGAGCAACAGTCATGTTGGATAACACGACTAACATAGCCTACATTGGAAGAGGCGTAGGCACACATTCTAAAACTCTATGAGAAAGCATTGGCTATTCCATGTGTGCATCAAATTAAACATTTTCCTTATTCTCACACACATCACAGGGAAATTATACGTGCTAACTGACAAGTTATCCATGGACAATCACATTCCAACTACGGAATGAGAATCCTCCCGTCGGGATACAACAGCCTCTTCAAGGCATGGGGACGCCTGATGCTAGACATGTTTGTGACCAGGAAGAACACCTAGCTCAAACACTTAGCCTCATCATATCCAGACCTGAAGACATGGGCGACAGATGCTGTCAGTATCCTGTGGGAGGGGATAATGGTGAATCTGCTTCTCCATCTCCCTTCTGCCACTAATTGCAGGGATGTACATTCTAGTAGCTCCCCAGTGGCTGGCAGCAGCATGATTTGTAGACTTTCTGGAATTTATCAAGGAAACTCCTACCACGCTGCAACTAACCCCAGTCCTTCTATCGGAACACAGTGGGAAGACGTGTTATCCAAAAGGAGAAGTGCTAGATTTTCAAGGTTGGCAACTGTGACAAAGTCGCTGGAAGAATCGGGGAGTTGCTCATCACCTGAGCGTGGTTCACGTCATATCTTAAATTCAGTACACTTACTGTTTCTCGTCAGCTCACTGTAAATCAGCTATGATCAAATGCTGTTTTATTTCTGAAAATGTCTAACTTATGATCTTTGCTTGTAAGACCTATGTTCGCCCAATTTTAGAATATATACGAATATGAATATGTGTAGAATATGTTTGGTCCACCCCACCCCTCCCAATCCTCCCAACCCCCAATCCCCCCCATACTTATTAGGTGACATGATTTGGTAGAGAAAGTACAGAGATACTTCACAAAAAGCTTGTTTGGAATTAAAGTCACAATTCTGAGAATTATGGAGAATATTACCGCTAAACTAACTTACAAAGAAAGACTCTGGTCACTACGTACCACATTTTGAACTGGGTTTAATTACTCCGAGATGTTCCACCGTTGTGACAGTAGTGTAACGTTAAGTCATAATTTTAAGTTAGTTATTGAAAATGTTAGATTGGACTGCCGAAAGTCTTTCTTCAGACAGCGAATTGTTGCAGTATAGAACTGTCCCATCACGTTTGGTTAATGCCTGTTCTGTGCCCATTTTCAGGAAAAATTTAAAATTGGTTGATCTATCAAAGTTTTTGAAACGCTATTGAGTTTAACCATATTTTACTTTTTTTGTTGTACATACTTTTTTTGTTTTTCTTTATATGCATATTTTTTTTTACAAAGGACAAATTTATGCTACACCTGCTTATGGCACGTCCAGTTTTCTTTTTATGATAAAAGCTTTCATTTCATGCCATGTAAACCTCTACAATTAGGGTTCCTTTAAGCCTGTCCATTTTTCATAGCTTCATTTTATTTTTACTGTAAATACTACATTTTATTTTCTTATCACTGTGTATGTTTCTTATTTAGTTGTGTAATTTAAGCCATGTCAGTGGTTGTCAAGCCCATCCATGGACCCATTCGTTTTCTTTACGAATAACATTTTTATTATTATTATCTGATTAAGTATGGAAACAGCTGTAGGGAGTGGCTACTGTGGCAAACATCGAACATTATCTGAAAACAAAACACTACACCAAAAAAAAAAACACCGATTCCTTGAATTTTCAATGGAAAATAGGATATGGCTTGTATAAAATGAAACAAACACAAGCAACTATCTTCACCCACCTTCTTCAGAAGGAAAATGCAAAAAAAACCTAGAGAGAAATTACATCGGTAGTCAATTGGAATTTGATTTGGCTGCTACAATGCTTTGACCACTGATCTCTATACTCTGTTCAAGTACAGCTTTACACTGTGAATTGAATTTGTAGACAGGTCGGGTCGAACCAACTCGTTGACGTATGGAAACGTAGGGTTGTAGATGTTCATAATAGCTTAGAATCTTCCAACGGCAATAGACTCTAGTTCACGAAAGTAGGATTCCTGGAAAGACTTGTAGCACAGAAGGATAAAGGTTTGTTCCATTCTATAACGTGGTGCTGATGATGTTAGACGTGCATGTATTGTTTGAGATCTATGTCGGTGAGACTGAGTGTAAACTCCAGGACAGAATCGGTGAACACAAAAGTGACGTGAAGAAGGGAGCAATCACAACTGGTATTTCTTCTTTGTGCTGTAGTGTTTTTGTTTTCTGAGGATGTCTGATTAAATGTCATCGTTCATCAACAATGAAGGCCTACGAGGCGAAATGGAACAAATGGATCCAATGGTCCACCAAGGAGAAAATTAACCTGACAGACCCATCAATTGCCAACTTAGCCCGCTTCATGCTTAACTCTTCAGAAGAAACTGTCGGTTGGCCATCTAGGGGTATCGATCAACAATAAACTCTTGTCTTCACATTCTACAAGAAAGAGAAGGTCGTGGACAGTGCAATAATTTCTATGTAATTCAGTCGTTCGGACACCAGAAACCTGGAGAAAGAACTCTCTTCCCCAAGTGGAACCTCCCTTTAGTGCTGGCAAGTGTTCTGCAAGCATTGTATGAACGACAATGGAAAGCTTCCTTCTGCATCTGACTTAGAAAACGGTGTTCCTCCTTGCCATGGCCTGAGAAGCTCAACAGAGTGAATTCTGTGCCCAATCAAGGAAAAAGTTTGCCTCCAGATCACAAAAGGAGGGAATGAGGTGACGCTCCTGTATGACCTGGCTTTCAGAGCAAAAACCCAGAAAACCACAAAATTCACAAGACCAATAACATAGACAACCGTGTGTTTATCATCGGAAAAGAATTACACATCTTTCGCTTGGGTCAGTCCCAATCTTGAGTGGAATAACATCATTCCGGACTTGATAACAATGTTGTATATAACTCTACTGGCACAATACAAAAATTGTTTTTAGTAATTGGATTTAACAATTTTTCTTTTAAAACCTATGTATTTTTCCTCCTCCATCAGCCATAGAAGCTCTTCCCCAACCCCTACTGCAGCCGCTGGACTGGGGTTGTTGTTGGTTAACCACTGCAATGAAGAGTGTGACTATAGATATTTGGTGTTGATTAGATTTGTATAATTTAAATCTGAAACAAAACCCACAAGGGTGAAAGAACCCACCAAGTTTCAGCCAATCAAAGTAGTGATATCAGAACAAAAATGGCTGCTACCAACATGCTACATTAGTGATCTGGCTCATTCCATCAACTATTAGATCAAATGTTAAATGAAAAACTTGATCATTGCTACAACCCGCAGCAATGGTCAAGTTTTTCATTTATCATCTGAAGTAATAGTCGGTGGGATTAGCTAGGCTAGTAATGTAGCAACTGTGCCAGAATATTCGGTGTTGATTAGATTTCTATAATTTAAATTAAATGCGAGTATAACAACCACAATAACAGAATTGAACAACAATTTTGTGTGTCATAACTGCAATTGGAGTTTTTTGTTTTCGTAGGCATAATGCTAGATGGCTCTTGAAACTTTCCCTGCCAGTAATCATTTCTTTTTAAAAAGAAAATAAATTCCACCTAAATTTAGTACCGTATTTAATTTTGAAAGTTAGATTATATTTGTTAAAATATGGTTTAAATTTTGGGTTTGTTGTTAAAAAAAAATAGTTAAAAATTAAGAGATTGAATGTCAGAAGATAGACCTATGCAGAAACTATATATCGTCCCAACAAAAGAAAGGAACTTGATATGCAGTTTGTATGGCTACCAGTTTTTAATTCTACCTTTAGTGTTTTTGTGATAACGACACGCATGCTTAAATAGTGGCAATGATAGTCCTTTTAGTTTTTATGATCGAAACTTACTAGCAATGATTGAGTTTCGACTTATAATTTTGCAAAGGATTAGCAAAATCCCAGAAATAAAACTACCAGAAAGTTGGTTAAATTTTGGTTCTAGTTTGGTTTTCCTTCTTCTGTATTCTGTCCTGCTTTTAAAACATACTGCTCATTCATTTCATCGTCAACTGTGTTCTATACAATCCTTGCTTTTTCTTGCAGGTGAATGCAGTTGATGACTTGACGTACATTGCTTTCACTCTCCTCGGCCGACCATACGCAAAAGAAAATATTGTTTCTGATTATCCTGACGCGGCCAGCGATATTGCCATTGAAAGATTGAATGTAGCAATCAATGAAAATTCATTTGACGTTGCTCTTCCTAAGGGAACAGTATGTAATATTTAAATTTTTGCACCAAAGTTTATCACAAAATGGGGCATATATACTATGAAAGACAAGTGAATTATGAGGTTATTCTGAAAATTCTTGCATTAAATCAATACATCACCGAATGCAAGTTATCGATCTGATCCACCACTGATAGTATGACAACCGATATGAGAGCGATACGGTTTGCTGACAAATACCTTCAAAAAATTCTAAGAAAATTTCGTCACAATGCCTGGAACATTAGACAGATTGAAGCGCCAAACCTTCCAAAGAAAATGCTACAAACCGCACAATAATACTGAATGGTTCCAGAGTTATCCAAATTAAGCTTAATGAAACCAAAATCGCGCTTATTTACATATCGGCATTTTGCCATAAACACAGACAAATACCGGTGAAACCAATACTGAGACCAGGGCTAGAGGCTACAGGAGGGAACACAGCAAACTATTTGCACTGGGCTCCGGAATTTTCGACTTGAGCTTAGTTGATGCCTCAGCTGATCACCATCTGTCTTACGTGTCCTAATTGTGCTAAATATGCTAAATATTCATAGCCGAAAGAGGGGGCCCCAACCAACACCCAGTTTTTACTAGGCACAGGTAATCCTGCCACCTGGTCTGCCATTTAAACCCAAAATCGATATGAATTATCGGCCAATGACTAGCATAATCTTTGGTGGACAGATCCATACATAGGGTTTTTTTCTGGGAGGGTAGGTAGTTTATTTTACGCCCCCTCAACTACCGATGCAATAGCACGAATAGAAACCACCCTGTTACCGGGAGTAGGGGGGGGGGGGTGTACTTGACAGTAAAATATATTTACAGTTCTTTTCCGTTTGTCGTAAGTTTTGATGTCCGTTTTAAAATTAAGTTCCTAAATTTGTTTAGTTTTATCAGAAAGAAAATATTATTTCTCCATCGTAAAATCCTCCCCGCTGTGTTACCAAATGGGACAGTTCCCTTTGCATTCGGTGGCCCCTTGATCTACGTTTTGTATAAAATTAACTCTTAATTTATTCAAAAAATCACGTCAATTCCGTCACTTTCGGTACCAGAAACCAGCAGTAAAGTATTTTTACAAAATTCGGCTCAGCCTGAGGGTATACTTCAACTTCTTGTATGTGGCACCTTTGAATCTGTATTAGATCCTTATTGATTCAGAGAAAAGGTCTTGGAGCATTGGGGGTAGGTGGTGGAGAGAAAGGTGCTTGTTATCAACGATCTTTGCATGACCAGTTCTTCACCTGCAGAATGATATAAAATTCCGAGTATATTGCTTAGTTCTTCTGGCGTAAAATAAAAATAATAATAATAATAAAATAATTTGTAATAATCCAGCAGTAAATTATTTAAAATTCGGCTCAGCCTGAGGGTATATTTAGACTTCTCATAATAATGCGGCCAACTTCGAATCTACATTCGATCATTCTTGATTCAGGGGTGGAGCATGGGTGGAGGGGAGCCACAAAATTTCCTTTTAAAATCTGCCACAGAAACAACATCTTCCTACAAAACGTGGAAAGTTAGATTCAATTTCTTTTTTCGTAATTTTACTAAAAATTATAGACACTGAATTTTTATTTGTGTTAGATAAATTTTGCAGTCAGTTTAAAAATTGTCCGCCAAAATCAGAAGTAAGGCACCCAGTTGCTTGCAGCAAGGAGGGTAACTAAAGCACAATCGAGTCAGGCTGGTGGCCCCATTTCAACGGCAGTACAGTTGGACTTTCCCGTAGCCTTCACCTGTTCTCCCTTAGTTTGGTTTGTTATACGTACTTACAGTTCAAATGAATGCGAAAAATGTGTAAATGTAAATGAGTCACTGGCGGCGTCTGTTTACCCAGGTAACTGCAAGTACCACTATCCTATTTTCAGTAAAATTTATACATTCTAAAAAAATAAAGCGTTTTCCTGCAGAGTAAAATAAAACTTCACCTTTTTTACGTTAGTTCAAGTATCATTTGTACATCCTCCCTCTCTCTTCCCCCCCCCCCTTCCCCCATTCAAAATTTGCAGAAGGGCAACTCACACTCCGCCCCCTATAGCTACGGCCCTGTTGATGGAAAAAAAATTGTGATAAATTTGTTAATTGCATTCGAACTGTGGCTATGGCTAAGTGATTTAATGAACCACTTCTGTGTGGAAACAAACTACATTTCAACCTCTTCATAATAAATTACAGGTTTCTTATTGCCGCTGGAAAATGTACATTTTCTGTGAATTTTGGAATTCGTTCCTCGAAGTGCTGTTTTTCTTAGACGTTTTCAGGTTGCTTGTAGCTGCCAGCTCGGTAACCCGAATACACATGCGCAGGCGCATCCCTCCTTAGAAGAGCGCATCAGCGCAAAAGGCAGGCATCATTTTTCCTCTAGCGAGCCCTGGCATGCTTTCATTTTCCCACGTCCACCATCTTGAAGACTGAAGACTCGTTGTTTGGCCCTTTCACCAACTGAAGACCTCCTCTCCTGCCGCACAAAATAGGCCAGCAGCCCATAGCAAGAACTAAAGGTGCCCTGTAGGAAATCTCCACCCGGAAGACCACTCCTTCGCCCGCCTGCTCATTTGCCACTAACTCTGATGTTGATGATAACCTTTTGTCCCCCTACACTTCCCACGAGCTGCCGCCTGCCTCTCCGCAAGCCTCGGCCCATGGCTCCATCATGCCCCTATCGCCTGTCAAGCCAACCGTCTGGGCGCTCGACCCAAAACTGCTACAACTTCACCGATCTAAGGCGGACACCCAACTCCGGCAGTCACCGCTTGACCTATCGTCCCTTTCATCCCGCCAAGCGAGCGAATCCTTTTCGGGCAGTGAAGTCAACCGCCTCATTGATCGCGCCATTCGAGACTTCATTTACCGGCAACCACATGTTGACCCCCCCCCGGCCTCCGAAATAACTTCTGTCAGTGAAGCTTACGCCAAAGAATGGGCTGCAAATACTTCCAGTGAAACAGGATAGAATACATCTTTACACAGACACCCTCCTTTTGTCATCCGTCTCACTACACCCTCAAGGAGCTAAAACTCTGTAATCGGTAAGATGGACTCCATGGCGAATCTTGTCCCCTGTGGAAGATTGATGATCAGACCTCTCCACCACTACCGCATCGACACGTGAGGAAATCTACCAGACCACCCAAACCTTTCTCTTCCAACAGATGAATACTTCCCAATGGAAACCCGTGGTGGTCGGACATCCAGACCCTCTCACAGACCGTTCCACTCCATTCACCTCTTCCAGACCTTCTGTTTACCGAAACCTCTCTAGAGGGCTGGGGAGCACACATAGCTCACCACGAGAAGTCAGGTTCATGGACGCATCAAAAACAACACCACGTAAATGTTCTGGAACTAAAAGCTGTCCTCAATGCCCTACACCATATCTTTGACATCTGGTCAAGGAAAAAATTGTCCAAATTCAAGCAGACAACACAACGAGCAGTAGCTTACAGCTGGTGGGAAGGAGGAACAAAGTTCCGCCAACTCCACAACGTAACTTCGTCAATCTTCCAACTATGCATAGAACTCCAAACAACCATTCTACCACTACACATCCCAGGCAACATGAATGTGATTGCAGACTCTCTCTTGCCAAAAACTCCCAACAGGATTGTGGACTCTAAAGAAATCCATCTGCGAATATCTCTTCAACATCTGGGGCAACCCAATGATCAACTTATTCGCTATAAGGCACAATGCCAGACTTCCCCAGATCACTCGAATCTTAAACGAACAAGCAAGGGCAGTGGGCACATTGACCTTCCTTTGGGAAAACCTCTGTACCTACCTGTTCCCCTGATTCAACCTTTTACCACAGGTCCTCCAAAAGATAACGCTAACCCAAGGCCTGTTCATTCTAGTGTCACCAAATTGGCCATCGGCAGCGTGGTACCCTCAATTTCTAAAGCTAGTAGCCGACACACCAAGAAGTCTTCCAACAATCCCAGACCTTCCGTCTCTACGAAAGGGAACGAAATACCACCCAAACACCAACGCTCTAAACCTTTGCATGTGGCTACTATCATCAAACTCTTCAAAAAGACTGGAATTCATCAGGAACAAGCAACTAGTATCACAAACAAAGCCATCAGGGATTCAACTAACAGAATCTACGACAGCCACTGGACAAAATGGTTTCATTGGTGTGACAGACGTAAAATCAATCCTGTCAATCCCTTTCTGCCCGAACTTCAAAAATTCTTCAACGACCTATTCAAGGAAGAACTCGAAGCTTCCACAATCTTAGCTTTCAGCTCTAAACTGGTATTCAAAGCAGCAGGCAGCTCTAATCTTCTTGATGACTTTCGAATTTCTTCCCTTATTAAATCATTTGAGATTGAACGGCCTGTAACTCACCGAGTTTTTCCAGACTGGGACCTCTGCATCACCCTAGAATCTCTCATAAGTGAACCTTATGAACCCATTCAGAACTCTCCAATGAACGTACTCATCTACAAAACCATTTTTCTAACAACACTTGCAGCTAGCCTACGATGTAGCAAAGTTCAAGCGTTATCAGCAGACCCTGCTTTCTGTGTTTTCACACCCAACTCCTCCTCAATCACCCTCACACCAAGAGTGAACTTTTGGGCTAAACCTTAACCCTTTGAAAGCTATGAACGTACCATGATATCTTGTGTGTTCACAACATTTCTACAAAATGTTTAGTGAGCATGGTGTTTCATTAGCGTTCAAAGGGTTAAAAACCTTGTGAGCCAACCAAACCAATCATCATTCCAGCACTAACCAGCAAATGAACCTGAACGTCTATGTCCAGTCAGAGCACTATGCGACTGCATCGACAGAACAGACAACAATGAATCTCGCTGGTGCGGGAACCAACTTTTCATCCCCTTCAAAAGAGATTTTGGCGAAACCTCGGCAGGCACCATTGCAAAATGGATCAAAGACGTTATCCTGAGTGCGCATGAAAAAAGAACATAATTTGCGTAATTTTCACATCGTGGGTACTTCACAACAACATCCCTATTCAAGACATCCTGACAGCAACATCATGGCCAACACCACCATCTTCATGTCACACTACTTCTGATAGATGACTAAGCAAGCCAACGGACAACGTCGTCTGAGTCCCATCGTAGCAGCCAGATGTGTAGTCAACCCCCTTTAAGCACTCAGAAACAGAAGCAAGACCGCCCTCAAGACGGAAGTATGACCCTAATTATAAACAAATGTTCCTTTTCAGGGCCACAATATTCTACGAAAGAGATCCATACTACGTGTTTTAACCTTTTTCTTAATAAAGTGCAAAGTTTAATTTTTGGGGGAGCCAACTCGTAACCCTGGGGTACCCGTTAAGGAAGGCACCCGCCACCTAACTTTGACGAGGCGTATGTGAATGCCAAAGTTCACAGGTATTGTATTTTTTCCAGCTGCAATAAATAAGAAACATAAATTTGCCAGCTAAAATTTGTTTCTTTTGCCTAAGAAAACATACATTACCTTACCCACCCTACCTCCCCTCTTCAGTCACCTCCACGACGATATCGAGTGGAAAAATAAAGCCTACCTTTCCTGCTTATGTGCTTTTATAAGGAAGGATGTGCCCTTGCTTGCGCATTCGTCTTACCGAGGTGGTGGCTACAAGCTACCGGAAAGCCTCTAGCAGGGTTCGCACAAGGTCCTTGAAGTCCTTGAAAGTGCTTGAATTTGTTTAGAAAAAATTCCAGGCCTTGAATTTTTTGAAATTGTTAGCTATGTCCTTGAAAGGCCTTGAATTTAATTTTTTTTTCCGTCTTAATTTAAAATAATACCCCTAACCTAACTTACAACAATAACAACATGAAAAAAGCCAGAAAGCAATTTTTCCACGTTTTTTACCCCTGGATTTTTCCCTTGGTTTTTCTTTTTCCGGTCATGTTTAATACCAGAATATTTTTGTTTAATGAGCTGTTGTTGGCTCTTCACTGGTAAAACTCGACCTTATTTGAGTAAGCTGGTTAGTTAACAAAGGTCCTTGAAAACAGCATTGGTGTCGGAATAGTTCTTGAAAAATGACACCCGTTTTGGAAAAAGTCCTTGAAAGTGCTTGAATTTCTTGTGTGTAATGTTGTGCGAACCCTGCTCTAGGGAAAACAGCATTTCGAGGAACAAATGCCAAAATTTACCATTAATGTATATTTTCCTAGGCAAAAGAAACAAATTTTAGCCGGCCCTCACCGGCAGGGCCGGCAAATTTTTGTTTTCCTGCATAGTTTCCTCCAAAACCAAGTATGGTGCACAAATAGCAACCAAGTTTCATAAACAATGTGAAAATTAGTTTCCTAGATAAAAATTTGACTTTGTCTCCCTCAACCCTGGGTCTCCACAATGATATTTATGAAGTTAAGCTGAAATGACAAATGGCCACTCATGGATATGCTTGCAGAAAAAAAATGAATAGGTATTATTACACAAAATGGATCATGTTTCAAACATGTATACAGCCAACTGGGCAGACACTTAACATTTTAATTACGTAGATTATTTTGCCGCTAATATGAAAAACCAAATATTAAATTAGAAGTAAGCGTTTCGAAAACTGGTCATATTTTGAAGTGGCAAAGCAAAAAAGCTTTCTTTCTTCTTTAAATTTGGTTATAAATACGGTAAAATAATATCTGGTTCATGTTATCAGTATCGTTACGGAGATATCTATGTGTTTCCTTTAGAATGAAATTGAGCATAGATATAAGGCATATACCGTGCACAGTAAGCAGGGCTTAGTTCTATCATGGGTAGATATCTGGTTCTATTAACAAAAAGAAAACTAGAGGGGTAATCACATATTTTACAGAATATTTAAATCTCAGAAATCTACTGCATCAGTTCCTTTCAGCCTAAAAATTTGTTGATTTAGGCGCTGTCTTTTTTTTGTTACATTACAGGTTGAGTTTTTACCGGCTTCAAGGTGGTCATTGAGTGTGGATAATACAATCTTCGAAACTGGTAAGTGGTAAAAGGAAACGCATGGGTTTTGTCAAAAAGAGGGGCTGTTCATGGGGTCAGACCTTAGTCATGTGCTTGCAGAGGTGGTTGTCATTAGGATAAAGAAGTAAAAGTGCTGGAGAAACATATGGTGCAAAGTTTGAGTTGTAAAACCAGTTTGTGGACGACTCATTGATTGTGGAAGGCACGGTGAAGACTAGGAAAAATGTTGGAATGGTGTAGAAGACAACTTCAAAATAAAGTTGAGTGACAAAGAGGGTGACAGAATTCATCCATTGGATATGTGCGTTTCCGTTAAAGGGAACAAGCTTGAAACAAACTGGAGGAATCGTGAGCGCCATAAGGAGTAAGTCATCTATAAGGAATCCACGCTCACACGTTGGTGTTAAAGATTTGTGGGATAGAATCAATGCAGCCTCAAGCAACATGGAAGCTGGAAGTGGGGTTGAAACAGGGTTTAGAGCATGGTTGTGAGTAGTGTTTACTCAAAAGACCAAGTGGACAGTTGGTTGAGGACGAACACAACAGAGGGCGGAGACTAAGGACAATAGTGATCCCATACATGGGCAGATTTAGTTGGAAGGTTAAAAAGAACTTGAAAGATGTTGCCAGGAGGATGTTTAAAAACAGCAAATGTATTGTTGACACCATGCAATGGGGGAGTTGTTTATTGTTTTCCTTAGGACGTGGGCGAGTCGGGTTGAAGGCTTTAAGTTATGGCAATGATGGGAGTGCACTGGCAAGGCATATCATGAACACCGCACATGAGGTTGCATGGAATAACATCTTGGTTATGGACTGAGTGAATGAATTGTGAATTAGAAGGTTGTATGAAGGCATTTGGATTCTAACGATGGGTAGTAAAACAATGGAGGGCGACAGGGGTTATGATAAGATTGGGAAATGGAATTGTAATGTTCATTTTGTGGGGTTAGGATTCCTTGCATGATCTGTTTTTTTATGTTACCGTATTGTGGAGTGGGATCCAATTTGGTGAATGAGCTGTTTTCATGTTTATATTATGTTGCTTTATTTAATTTTATTTACGTTAGTTACAAACACAAACGATTCTAAAGTTAAATGGAACTTGTAGCTATCAATTGTTGAACCCTGAACCTGCTTCACTGGGCGACAGAGAGCGCAATAGTTTAGGGGTTGCTAGCAGAGGGATGGCGCTGCTGGCGAGTCCATATCTCGCTGGAGCCGTGGATGTAGGGATTGGTTGTCCTCCATGTCCATGGGTATGGTGCCCGAACCTGCTCTCGGTGTTCGGTCCAAGCAGTCCGGCCGTATGTCGCATTTACTGCAATGCATCCTTCTGCATGGACTCAAGAAAGGCATAGGAGTATGCATCCCGAGTCTTAAAATTGAGGTGCGTCGTGGTCTTAGGAATGTTTCATCGAGTTTCGTTTGTGAGCTGGCTGCAATATCCGCAGCGCTTGATGTAGCAACCGATCTACGTCTAACGCAATTTGTTGTTGTCACGGATTTGCGGTTTTCTTTGCTCCGACTGCAGAGTTCATTGTCAACTCTGCATGTCGCAGACACTGTCGCCTATTCAGTATGTTGGAAGTTGTGGGTGGCGTCACAAGTAGCAGTGCCAACTCGAGTGAGTGATGGGCTAGAGTGGGGTACCCGAGAACGAACTAGCTGATGGCATAGCAAAGAGTACAGTAGATTCAGTTCCGTGTGTAGCGTCCATGGTCCTCTCTCGGACCTCTCATAGAATCGCTTTCAAAGTGCAGACCCTTCGATAGTGGAACGAAGAGTGGTCTAGCACGGAGACTGGCCGGACTTTTCATGACATTCAACCAGAGTGTAAGTATGACACAGTCCTTCAGAGGACTGGATGGGGCGGCTGTTGTCTCGGCTTTCCCTTCTCCCAGCTCATTAGTACAGATTGGGTTGGAGTATGCTAGCTGTGAGTGTGGCGACATTGCGACTGCTGACCATTTGTTGCTACATTGCAAGAACATTGCTGCTTTCACGGTGGTAAGTACGGGGACCACACCCTCATTAAAATCTCTTATGAGTGGCACGAACCCTCATAAGGATAAGCCTCACCTTCGTGCGATTGCTAGGTGACTGGTCGTGGTGGATATATGCAAAATTTGTGTGCATGGATTTGCGATACTCAATGGACCAAGATTTATTCAGAAATTTGTTTTCAAAGTTGTGCAAGTGGATGTTTGTTTATTCTTGTATTGTAACGCATTGTATTTACGTAGAGAGAGCACATAGCTACGGGCTAAAGTTCCATTCAACATACCGTTACTCCACTGGCTCGGACTGGCCATAGTGCCATTGTGCCGTGGCACAGGCGCCCTTTGGCTGTCCCATTTTTGGGACCCCTTGGGTAATACTTTTTAAAGGAAATTAATGCTATATTTTGAATTGCATTCTGGCTAGTGGTTGTTCCTTTCAGGTAAAAATCCGTTCTTTTTCTTTCTCCTTTCCGTTCGTTTGGGTTTCCAAACCCTTTTTGTAACTCTTCCCCTCCCCCTTTCCACCCAAGGAAAAAATTAATTAAAACTATGAAAATCTTCCAAAAATGGTGGTATAGGTGTCTTAAATAAATAATGTTTACAGTGGTTTCCCAGACCCCTTAGACGAAGTTGGAGGAGGCCATCACGTAATCAGATGCCTAAATGTGTAGTAAAGCATGTGGTGCTCCTGTAATTCCTCCAAATGGCATAGGCGCTCTTTCCTAGCCAATCCGACTGTACATGAGAGATGGCTCTACGCATAAGTTCATGCTTGTTTGTTAATAACAGGCCAAACTCTGATGCTGAAAGTTAGCAATTGCAGTGTCTCCCTGGTGATTATTATTGACTCTAAATATCATGACTTTCAAGCAGCAGTGTAGAAAGGTCGACACAGCGCTGCCAAGAGGTTTGCCCGGGAATGAGATAGTAGTCATTCATCCCCCTCTCAAAAAAAAAACCAGAATTCTCCTAAATATTTTTCCTAAGGCCATGCAAAGTTAATTGTTTGGTTTACAGGCGCGTGCGGGTGCCTTAAATTATCGCGGGTCAAATTTTTTTATCTCAATCTTGGTCCACCCACTAAAATTCATATTTTCGCCAAATTTTGACCGTTTTGGACATTCCAGTATACCATTTTAACCGGCTAGAAACGAGCTTTCTAATGGTGTTAATTTCAAGCCCTAACTCAAGCCACTAAGAAGTTATTTGGCAAAAACTAAAATAATCTTAAACTATCCAACATAAATAACATATTAGCAGAATATTACACTTTTTTAGGCTGACTGCATACTCTTTTAGCTTTGAGCTTGATACATGACAAAGAAATGTGGTCAGTTAAATAAAATAAAAAATAAAATAAAATGCCTGGTTGCCTGGTGCTTCAATTTCCAACCTTGCCCGTAAACCAAACATTTTTTTTGCATGGCCTAAATATCCAAATTTTTTCCTAACACTTTCCACCTAAAATTTAGGATCAATTTAACGAAATATCCTACATATTCTCAAAATTTTAGAAAAGAATTTCCATATATTTTGTACATTTTTGGACCAAATATTTTACCCTCAGCCACATCAACTTGAGAAGTGGTTGAGGGTAATATGGGTTATAAAGTGTTTTCACAAAAAAGCAGTACATCACCGCATAATTGCTACTCATTCATCAATGTTCGAAGACCAGTTTGGAGAGTTAAAACTCTGAAAAAGCTTCAAAACTTGGTTGGATTGGTTGGCATAATGAAGGATGTTGCAGAGTTTGCACGCTGCTGCATAGTTTGTTAGACTTGCAAATCTGACACTTCAAATCCTGCTGGGCTCCTGAAGACAACTGGTCATCTTAATGACCTCTGGAAGAGTTTCCTTGTTTCTTGTTGGGCCTAGACCAGTAACCTGGCAGGCATTCAAATAGATCCTCGTAGTTCTGGACGAGGTCACTTCGTGGCCAGAAATGTTGCCCTAAGGATGGCCAGAGCGAAACAAGTTGCCGAATGGGCAAAGGATGTTTTCCTCAGATGGGGACCATTCCAATTTTTTAGAACTCGTGTACTTTCCAAAGCCTATATTGGTTTAAATTTCAAAACGCAGTTGAGGTTTAGGGGGTCGCGAGGTTGAGAATTTCCTGTTTTCAGTTCCCTGTTGTGCTACCAATAGGGTTGCCAAAAAGTTGTGCTACCAATGAGTTACCTGTGTACTGCTCCTTTTTTGGTAGGTTTGGGCCCAGGGCGTGAAAACCCCTTACTCCGGCTCTGCGTTGGTGATGGGCAAGGCCCCTTTGGGCCCTGTGCCAAAGTTAGAGCTTTTAGACTGGTTATTGGCATCAAATCTGAGAACTTGAACCGAACTGTGTTTTAAGCCAGCTGTAGTAGGGATCGATCAATGCAGTATAATATTTATCCGATCTGATGTCTATATCTCTCTCGCTTTCAATCCAATACATATATATAGATTCACTGATACTGATTAAAAAAAGTATGATAGAAGGAAATGATTACCTTCGTATTTTGCTTTGATATGCAGCAACAAACAAGTTCAGTTGTATAACCTTATCTATGAACTAACTAAATAGCAATAAAATTTCATTCTAGCAAAAAATACAGCATTTTACTGCCCTCAATTTTGAAAATACAAACAAATCGCTTAGGATTTTGTCTGTGGCCAACAGATAATACATGTACATAATTATATTTATTTGCCGACAGATAATGTATGTTGTATATTTTACATCTATATATACTTAAATTATCAATTACCAATTATCAATTACCATGATACAGATCCAATACTGATGCGTGAATAATACAGATATTACGTGTTTGTACGTCTATGCTCATATTGTAATGATGCCACCGCACATCATTCCACGGCCCATCCTTTCAGCTCGCCAAAGCCGCGCATGCGCGCCCTCACCCGGGCAGTCGAGGCACAGCGCGAGAGGCGGCCAGTTCTAGAGGACGTGGTCAGGGCTCTCTCGCAATAAACACGTTTTCAAACACCAAATCAAGTTTCATTTCAATGCTGGCAGGAGTCCGAAGGGGCTTCCTGCGAATATTATTCTTTCCTGACTTTTCCCCATTATTCTTGATTAATTAAAACCAGTTTCGGTTAATAGCAACAGCAGCCCTAAAAAAGAGCGCTGTAACTCCACAATGACGAGCGGTCACTAGTGAGCATTCATGGGAACGCATCATAGGATGCCAGCGGTGCTATGCAGGAAAATCATCAGAAATAAAGTTCAGATCTGACAGCGATGTGCGTAAAAAACCGACCACAGCTGTAAATACCGATACCAATGGTAATATCAGTCGATCCCTAAAGTGGTGGAAGGGTACAGACACCTGTTTCGCATTTGACCCCAAAAACTGCATTTGGGGTTTGAGAACCGGCTAATGCTCTTACAAAAACCATGAGTAAATCTGACACCAACCCTTTTGCACGAGCTCTTGAAAGTCCAGACTGTGGTTTAACTTTCCCTCAACACAACAGTTGTTGTCCTTCTCTCCTCCTTTCACACTCTCTCGTTTTGCTACCAAGTGCTGGCAGCAAAGGAATGGCATACTAAAACCCTGGCTTCACTGTATCCTTCCTCATGAGAAGACGGGGCATCCGATAACGCTCCACGAATTACTCATCACATGCTACATAAGCAAAGGGTAATGTTTAAAAATACCCTCCGGCAATTTTTAAACACAAAAAGCCTATAAAAGCTGGTCCTTTCATACAAAAGCTTACACTTAATTACTTAGTACAGACAATGGAGCACCCATCCCACAATGAGCAAAAAACAGGAAAAAAAAAAGGGTCTTCTAGGCATCTTCACCCCTCCCACCATTAATTCCTGGATCCACCCCTGAGACGGCGCCAGACAGAGTTGAGACTTGAAATGTTAACTCTAACTAGGACTGGAAAGTACAGTGTCCAGTTGGAGACCACTTGGGTTCGAGGATAAGTCCTGACAGGGTCGAATCCCATCCTTAGCAATTGGACATCACTCTCCTAGGAAAAGATATATCTACTGAACCTATAGTTGGTGATGAATAAGGGGAGGTATACACTCCTGCTTACCAAAACCTTTGTTCAATGACCTTGGTTTACAACCTGGCCTAGGAGTACTTTAAGGAAGGCAAAGCTAAAACAACAAATGCAATAAAAAGCACTCCACATACGTCTCATAAACACCTACTGAACTAGCATTAAATATGCTTACAGGAAGTGCATAAGCAACCAGTCAAGGAAGGTAGACAAACGCTGTTCACTACATTTACATGATCAACTGAAAGTGCTTCAGAGGTATACGCATCGCATCCTGGTTACCTCCGTGGGTCCCGTAAACACCTATCAGGCACTCTATCCCATCTGCTCATACAAAATGGAATTACTTTACAGAAGTGGTTTGGGAGTCTGATGTGCTTCGTCTTTATTCGTGTAAACACTCGTAATCGCAAACACAGTTATGGCGCACATGCAATTTCTGTTGATGCCACTCGAATTTTAAGTAAATAAACTGAAGAAAAGTGTGCACGACTAGGAAGACCATTAAGCTTGCATACATTTGGTTACATACTGACCCAGTTTACTGCATGCACGATTAAAGCAGGGCAGGATGTGGCAACTATGTACCAAATAGGGACAGGAAGGAAGGTTCTGAGCATACTGGCTTGAATCACATTCTTTAGCCGAATGGCTCTAATTCCATTCTTGCGTCTTGTAAGCAGGTGCTGTATTTTGATAAGTGTTTCAAAGCGCATTGCTACAATCCAGTGTCTAGTGGCCATGTAAACGTAGTGATTTTAACTGAAATGTGAGCCATTTTAATTTTGCTGGGAATCTATACAGGGTAGTCCAAAAGTGCGGTGCTGGCAGTGCATGGGCAGTAGCTTCACTGCATTCTAGTGTGTAAAGCAGTGATGAAGTACTTGGAGTGTTCTGTATATTTTGTACAGGCTGTTCTGAGTACTTGCAGTCAAGCTATTGCCCGTATACTTTGTTTCTTCCGTATGTCTTGCAATTTCAAACTGATTGTTCATTCTGTTTTTTTTTTGGGGGGGGGGGGGGCTTTGTTATTGTTCTGTTACCCCCCCCACACACTCTTTCAATTTACACTGTTGCTCTAGTATGCCTACTTGTAAGTTAGTAATGCAATGACCGTAAAAAAGGCCATCAAGGTCACTGCATTTGTGAACAATTTATTCTTTCCTGATGCATCATTATTAATGTCAATCTGTTTAAGTGTGTATTCCTCATCATACGTGAACTGCACTGCAGAGTCCGAAATTTTGGACCAACCTGTATCGTAATGTCTAAGGTTAACGTTTATATTATGATGGCAGGGGCCTACTTTCCTTGCCAGGGTTCTTACGTAATTCATTTAATGATGGACAGCTTATTAAGTTGGATGCCTGTGTAATATTTTTTAATGTCTTTATTGTCTTTAGCTTTCCTAAGAAGGCTATTGTCATGACTCTTCCGTGCTAATTTTCACTTCTTCTTTATCTGCACTGGACGCTCTTCGTTAACTCCTGGGAGGTTGGCTTCCTTTTAATTTAACATTCCTTTTGTATTCCCAATATTACTACTTCAATATTCTGTCCAGGTGGCAGAACAGCGTGTATAACTTGAATCATAAGCACGAAATTTCAGTCAATTGAAAATTGGTATCATTGACCTGAATTATGACGTTTTTAACTATTTTGTGATGTTAATTTATCAGGCTCTCCTAAAATGTTGTCGCAACGTGTGCCTTAAGATAAAGAATATAAACTACCACATTACCGTGAAGACATGTTTCATGATCATCGAATGTTGATTGAGAAGGCTGGTAGACGATATCGATCATTAGTTTCGCTGATGTACCAGACTGAAAGAAAGCATGAGATGTCATTTGAAATGGCAGTAGTAGTTAATGGTAGAGTAAACATAAAAGCCTAACATATAACTTCTGGAATTTTTTTTTTTTTTTGTAAACGACTGTTTCGAGCATTGCCGAGAGGGCACTAAAATACTGTACACTCTTCATTTATTCATTCACCAATAAGTCCTCAAGTAATTTTTTGTAATAATAATACATAAAAAAAATCTCTAGTCAGGGGCTCATAGCAGCGTAAGAAGTAGGACTTCAAACTTGTTGTTTAGCTGCGTTGAACTTGACTAGCAGCCTTAAACAAGTTTACAATTCCAGCACTAACTGTCTGTCTGGAGTGCATTCTACGAATTGATAACTTGACGTGAAAAGTCACTAACTTCTACTTCCAACTTAACGTGACTGTTGGCCAATTTCTGTGGGTGCCCAAGAGTCACAGAACCTGAATGCATAAAGAAAACTCTCGGATCTATCCTGACTGTTGGAAGGATTTGGTATGTAAATACAGTGTCTCCTTGTGGCTACCTTTCAGGAACTGAAGCGAGATGATGAAGTCGTAGTCTTTCACAGCATTAAAGCCCCCTGAAACTGTGGTACGAGTTTAGTAGTCGTGCGTTGACATTTTCAAGACGACTAATATCTTTGATTAGCTATGGCCGCCAAGCCTGAATACAAATGTTGTTCTGTCAGAGGGCGAACGTACAATTATAAATGGCTCTGATGGAGGCAGCCTCCAAATAGCGCACATGCCTTTAACGAAGCCAATGATTCTATTTGTTGTGGCGACAACCGCATCAACATAATCTGATACACTCAAATCGTTCGAGATGATAACTCGGGTCTGTAATAGTCTTAACTGCACTAAGTGGCCTACCAGGAGAGCAGTACAAATGTTGTGGGCTGTTTTGACTAATTTACATGACGTAATATTTGTTTGGATTAAGGTTTATCCCACTTCGTAACACAATTGCACAACTTTATCGAAGTCCTCTTGTAAAACAATAGCATCGGACAGCATTTTAATGGCTCTGTTGTTTGGTGTCATCAGCACACTTCTCCAAAACACTCGAATTGTTGTGGCTCGTGTCAGCTACAAAAGAACAGAAAATAATGGGGCCAAGCACAGATCGTTAAGACACACATGAAGTAACTATATGCGAACTGGAGTAAGACCTCAATTAACACACGTTGCCTCCTTTCCTGAAGATAATTGCTGATCCACCTGTAGTGAGATAACGTTGATTCTCAGGGTCATCAAGAATTGTCCCCTTTTTGAAAAGAGGGACAATGTTTGCAAATTTCCAGCAATCAGGAACAATAGCCGATTGTAAGGACTCACTAATAATAGTGCTGAAAGATGTTGCAGGTGATTCTGCACAGTACTTCAGGATTTGAGATGACAACCCATCAGAGCAATGATGCAATACCGTAGTTGTACTGTGTAGGCTATTTACAATTTCCTGTAAGCTTGGAATTGCAATAATTTTAATCGGGCTCATGGTTTTTGTCGTATTTCCTTTAATTTATTTCTCATATTTCATGCAGAACACCCGTCCGTACTTTTGTAGTTATCTGATACTGTAACTTTTAAACAGACAATTTTCGGATTAGGGGTGCAGTTGGTGTGGGGGTAATTCCATGAAATTAGCTTTTGCACCCTGAATATGAGTAGCACTTTTTAAAACGTTGCAAGGGGGGGGGGGGTGGGATGGGCACACCTTATCAGTTCAGTTGTGCCACTGAACGACGGACAAAACGGTGAAGTGTGGCAGTGCAATTAGGGTTTTTTATTTCTATGTTTGAGACAGAAACATGGCTGAGACCCACATGAATAAATACTTGTTTCTGAAAATGAGTACACAGCACGTAAAACTACAAGTGACTGTAGCATTATTGATCCCACTTCACTGGCCATCTAGATAATAGTGCCTTCTGCCATTTCCATTAGTCTTGTTTCTGGGAGGTAGAAAGGAAATCAACAAGCGATCGTTACTGCGAACAAGTGTGGCAAAATTAAATTCTGTTTGGCACGTGCTGCTTTGCAGGAGACGAACATAAAACGTTGTAAAGCCATGGCATGTGGCCGATTACTTGGCTCGTTTTGTCTCGCCCCCCCCCCCCCAAAGTATGCGTATGCTGCAACTTGGAGCTAAAGATCCAAATTTACTTGTTTTTGTTCTGATTCTAGGAAAAGAGATGCCTAAACTGCCAGCAGCCTTTGAAGTTGGAATTCTCTTCAGCAATTCAGAGTTAAAGACATCAAGCGAGAGATTCTTTGGAGTTGATGGAACCAAGGTTTATGAAACGACTACCGAATATAATAAACCAGTTACCAAGATTGCCGATTTTGCCCGGAAGCAATTGATCACCTTGATGAAGAGTAATCCGCAATCAGGTTGGTTTACTTTTATTTCTATGTAACGAGTTGGTTATTAATTATTACCAAACTGTTACTTATTGGACTATTCCTAAATTACTACCAAAACTATACATTATTTCTGATGTGACTTCTTATTTCACCCTTGGTTTTAGAATCACTTGTTGTGCTGGGTGCAAACTGAATCATGCTACACCCGACCCGATGACAGGGGTGGGGGGGAGTCAAATAGGGGAATGTGGATTACTACAACGAAATTGCCAGATTTAGACCTTGTCAAGTAATCTCTTTTGACCTCAGCTTTGAACTCAATTCGGCATTTTTCGGCTATTTTCAGTACACTGTATTTCATTGGTATTGCGTGCTGTCACTTCAGACCTGAGCTTATGCGAGAGCAATAATCAGTTATTCCTAAATTGATTTTGGGAGCGTCGTCTTCATACCAGCGCGTGTTATACATCTTAACTCCCAGATACTGCTGACCATGTTCTTGTAGGCCTTCATGGTGCACACTGTATCGACATATTTGTGTTTGTCATTGTTTTGTACCCAGTCACATCTCCTAGACATGCTCATAAACGCTTAGAATGCCATTACAGATACAAATACACAGTATGAGTGGATTCTCGGTATCGGCTTGGTCGTCGCTATGGTCTATTCTACGATTAGAAAGCAGGTAATGACAAACACATGGCAGTGGAATAGATAGAATAGAATAGAAGGTGTCAACCAGTAAGCTAAATGCTTGTTGAAGGTACAAGCGGCAGATGTTAAGTGGATGGAACCACCAGTTATTTTTTGCCGCAGGAGGGAAGAAACCGGAGTACTCGGACGAAATCCTCGTACAGTGGGCGGGAAGCAACCGGAGAAAAACCCTTACACACACACTTCCAAGCGGAAGTATCCATGCGGAACTATCCAAGGTTCAGTGTTAGGTCCATTATTGTTCTTGCTTTACTTAACGATTTCGGGAATGATGTCGTAAGCCTGGTGAAAAAATTTGCTGACGACACGAAGATACAAAGTCGCGAATGACCTCCATACCAGACAGCAAATTCAGGGGGACCTCGACAAGATGTACAATTGGTGTTCCACGTGGAAAATGGAAATGCACCCAAAAAATCGGGAGTCATGCACCTAGTTTTTACAATACAGGCATGCCTGACATGTGGGGTACTAAACCCTTGTCTAAACTTTTACATGTGATGGTCCTCGGGGTTCTTGTGGATGACAAGCTGCAGTTCACTGCACATGTGGCAAGAACTGTTGTTAAAGCTATCAGCGATCATTGCAAAGACAATTTCGTCTAGGCAGAAGGTGGTCTTTCTCAAACTTTATCTGGCTTTGGTTCGTCCCATCCTAGAATATGCAATCGAACTTTGGAGGCCATATCACATTAAGCATCTTCGAGCACTGGAACGGATTCAACACCGTGTCACCAAGAAGATTGTTGGTTGTTGGAATCTGTCATATGAACAACGGCTGCGTAAACTCAAGATTCCATCTTTGTTTTGGAGGTACTCGAGAGGTGGTGCTATTACTCTCTTCAAAATTCTTTGTATGGGTTTTGGAGGAGAGTACCTCAAGTCAAGATTTAGGCTGTCTACTGTTACAGCTACTAGGGGTCACTCCAAGAAACTGGAACACTCCTATCATGCTCACGAGTGGGCACGACAAACTTTTTTTGCGAGAGTGGTTTCCATCTGGAACAGTTTACCAGAATTTGTGGTCATGTCATCGAGTGTGAACAATTTTAAGAACAACTTTGACAATCATTTTAAGAGCTGTGAGGAGTTTACACTTTTCTTCTATAACTAGGGGCTGTGCCGTTTTCTGCAGGGGGCTTCTCTCCTTTTTGTGGTGTGTGGTTATGTAATGCCAATTGGGGCGAGTTAACCAGATTAAAGTTTTAAGTTAAGTTAAGTTATCACCAGGTTCAAACCCGGGTCTGTAGAAGCCAGAGATGTACAGCCCGGACAAAGACACCTATCGAATCTGACGACCCAGTGCTCCTGGCTACTCTTCGATATCTACACTGTGTCTCATATTACTGCAATACGACTTAAGAGATCGACATTCACTGAACAGGAGACTATAATTATTTGGTGACACCATAATATAAAATTACATGGTAAATAAAAATTAAATGACCAGTGCCAGTAGAACAATCTTCAGTGGCGGTGAAGATCAATTTGTTTTTACAACAGCGTAAATCGATGAGCCGATATTCATAGGTCAGTAGCAGCTTTCAAAATATTTAGTGAGCACTGAGCACTGAGTTTTTCGCTTCATTTGTTGAAAAATACCTACTATTTGTATTCACTGCAGAGCTTAACGTTTAAGAATTTTGATAACTATTGAAAATAAACGCAACCGAAGACAATTTAGTTATACTTTGGCTGATTATTATTTTCATTTCAAATTTTGTAGCCACACGTTTTGTTTATCGCTGTAATGTTTATTTCTTTATTTACACCCAAGGTAACATGTTTCGATGTTGACTTGTATTAGTACCGTACAGTTTCAATACAGTCAAAACTCTATACACGAATCCATTATAACAAAATATTTAATTTCTAGATCACTTCACCTTTTTCACTTGGTAAACCTGAAGTTCATTTTCACTTATAAATGTGAATTAGTATTAAAAAAAAGCTTAAGCGTGTAAAATATGGATGTAAACCTTAAAAAAAACTTGAAGCTCTAAAGCAACAGATGTAAGAAAAGACGTGTAAGCAATCAGCGCACTAATACGTGTAAAAGAATCTCCAGCGTCCCAAAAAACAAGCTGGAGCTTCTTTTACACGTATTAGTGTGACGATGATAGCTTATGTCTTTTTCTTATATCTGTTCCTTTAGAGCTTTAATTTTTTTAAGGCTTACGTCCATATTGTATACGCTTAACCGTTTTTTAATGCTGATATCTGATATTTTTTTTTTGTCCCAGCAAGCGTAACAACAAAAAGAATATTGTAATCACCATATAATAACTGTTTTAAGAGTCGTAGCCTTTTTAATACTCAGTTTTAAGCTACAAAAATTGAAAAATCGGTTCTACGGTTGAATCACTAGGTGGCAGTAAAATTTCCCCTAAAGAAGCACAAAAACAGGAATATTATTATAACATTAAAATAGCTTTGAAAAGTCCACAGGCCTTGTTCACACCTACATTTTAAGCTATAAAACTTAAACATCAGTTCCTTGGTTCAATCTCCAGGTGCAGTACAGCTGTTACGGGCCAGAATTTGGGCTAATCATGCACATCGAGCTAAAAGCCATGAAATTTGGTACACACAAACAAATTCTTAGCTTACAAATGGAACTAGATATGGAACCCCCTCAAGGACCTTCCTGCATCTCTACACACTCACCACTATGAGGTTATTGACCACCAAATTCTTTGTGATCGTGCTAAAACATGAATTGATGGTATTCAGTTGAGCAGGCATCTGGGCAGGCATCCACGAAGATCATAAAGAAGATGGCTTTATTAAAATTTTTGGTCTGTAATAGCCTTTCAACTCAACTGGACTCTCATCCCCATGACCAACAAATTCCATAAATTG
>JAHWFP010112527.1:8277-25805 GCA_023313725.1 Lithobius niger
TATTGTATTGTATTGTATTGTATTGTATTGTATTGTATTGTATTGTATTGTATTGTATTATTGTATTGTATTATTGTATACCTCCTGATACTTTGGAAAAATTGTGATTTCTGCTAAATTATTTTATTTCTTCTTTTATTTTTAGCTACTGTCTTTCTTGGTATTAGCACTACTTGAGAACTGTCGAAAAAACTTTAGAAATGGTATACTATGAAAAATCAAAACAGATACGAAATTTTGTCAAGTTTTACAAAAAAAAACAGTATTGGTACAGAAACTGCCTATAAAAACGAAAATGAATGGAAACATTCGTATAACTAAAGTAAAGTGGAAAATGCAAAAAGTGGCGATGCAAAAAGTGCCTGGTTTCTAATTCTTGTGGGTTTCATTGACAAATGCAAACGTTTAGTGAGAAAACAGACTTGACTAGATTACAAACACAAAACCTTGTCTCTTCACCCCAAGTTAAAGGTACATCGTCCATGTTCGTTCACATGTATGACTCAGTTTTTTTTTTCACACACGAGAAACGCAGAAACGTATGTAAATGTTGCCAAAGGCGCTGATTATGTGCAGGATGCACGGAAATAGAGGGAGCGGTTCAAAAGGGTTTTAGCGAGCGTTAACCGCACCCGGTCATCTGCCCGACGAAGCCCTAAGGCCCTATGTCTGAGGGAGCGGATATCTCCTGTCAACAATTGTGAAGAATTATCTACATAATATTATCTACATAAACAATCACTTTGATCGCTTTACATTCTTCGTGCACGTGTTATGTCTTTGCTACGGTGCCTAACAATTTCGTCTAAAACGTTGATTGAAAGAAAAGAAAAAGCCGGTGGAAAAGCATGTGGCAGTGGTTGCGTTAGTGTGCACATAAAGCTTTGTGGTCCTTTTGTAGTGTTTGGTAGAGTATAGTAGTTGGGGCGTACCGCTGTGGGCCACGGCCTCAAATAAAATTTGTGGAAAGAATCCGTGTTTCAGCTAAAGGCATATAGGTTCGAACCAAACTAAGCCATGCTGTAGGCCTCGATATTGGCACCTAAACACGATGGAATGGCTTACTTATTTCGGAAATGCGGGCTTTCAGAGCTGAGCTGAATTGTTTCAAACTGCACACCAACAATTAATCCGGAGCACGAGGTTTATCATTGTTAGCTCACAGAGTGGCCGACAACAATAAGATCTGTCGAAGTGAAAACAAAACAATAATGAAGCATTGTTTTGCCGCGCGATTTGCTTTCTGCCTCTCCCAGGATACAAAAATGTCAAAGCAGCCAGCCTAAAGATTTCAACACCACGCGTCTGAACAACGAATTTCAACAAGCAACACAACATTATTAGCCAGTGCAATTATTTTTTTTTCACACAACGATGCTGGAAAATGCATCGACGTGCCAATTATGAAAACGGTGCATCTACTGACTTGCGTCACGGGATGCGCTGATTGAGTGAGCGAAGCAAACGAAAGTGAGCGTTTGTTAGCCAGTGCGTGCAACAATTGGATTGAACAAACTTAATTCGGTGAAAGCGTTTGTCGGCCAGTGAGCACAAAATTGGGATTGAAGAAGCTTAATTCGGTGAAACATGGACATACACATGAGCAACCAAACCGTGCCAGTGTGCCAAACGGTGGATCCAAGACCAGCCGTGCGTAGCACGGGCTTCCTCTAGTCTTCATTAAGAATGGAGAAAGAGAATCCAGATTACAATAAAGTTTTACAACACTGACCACACAACAGTTTAAAGGGTAAAGTAAAGATAATTCATGACTATACAATAGGACAGTAGAACAATTATTTAACTATCTGTATCCCCGGCGTTACATACGCTGGTCTAGCTGGTTTCCACGGCCTCTCCGGCAGCCTCTCCGCTCCGTATCTGCCTGTCCCTCCCTCCCTATCCCCCCCCCCATCCCACCGCGCCAAGAAATCCAAACTTTTCATAGCATTCACTGAACTGCACTGTCTAGAAATACTTTGCACGTTCTCAAACATCTAATAGTTGTACCATGGTACCTGAAGGTTCACTAGTTGGCGTTAGCGTTTCGTGCTAAAAATATGGCTTCATGGCTTGACAACCCTCGAATTCAGCTCGTAGCGACGACTATTTACGAAAAGCCTCTCCACCCTATTTTTGAAACCTCGTACTTTGCCACCTTTGCCACAATGACGCTCGGTCGCTCGCACAGCAACACCTACGTCATCGTGGTTGCTTCGCTCTAAAATTGCCGGTTTTGTGTACATTTATTGATCGTTTCCACTTTTTATTTTCTTTTGCAGTTGGAGTCTATTTTTAGGTAAAAAGACGGTCGAAAGAGTGACATATTGATGGCAAAAACAATTTAGTACAAGATTGGGAGTCGGGGGGGGGTGTGCTGTCTCCTGAAAGCACGGGATTACGGGGTGTTTCATAAAAAATTTAAAGGTTAACCACTGCACTTTGAAAGAGGTCTTTTTCTGAGGTGGAAGCGCAATGAGGTGGACATTATCTGGCTGCGCTTTCTACGCGTTTCTTTTTATTTGGGTTGGCACCTGGGTTCAAAAGATTCTCTCTTCCCTTGGGAAGCGGGATGGCCTACCCGGGATAGAGAAAGTGGAGCCCCCTATTCTCCTAAGTTTTGAGAACTATTTTTTTGCGATATAGCCTAACCCCCGGATTGCTAAGCATTGTGTGTGAATTGGACCATTTCCACGCGTTTCTTTGCATTGCATGAGCCCCTGAACTACAAGGTGTGGCCACCAGTAGTGGGGGGGAGGGGGGTCTTCCTGGGGAACCCCGGATTCCCGGGCGAGCCAATCCGACACTCCTCGTCAATCCACTGAAGGTTAAATAAGTAGAAGTAGTTGGACTTTTCGGTTCTGTCTCGTTGTTATAATGGTTTTTGATAAAAAAAAAATCAGCAACTCTACTGGCAGAAGTTGATGATTTCTGGAACGAAAACGATTTACAAATTCAAGACAAGTACGCAGCAACACCAAAGAGGAAGAATGGACTTTTGCACAAAACGACTCAAGATTCGTGGACCATCCCAAGACAATTATACTAACGACTTAGTATTACGTCACAGCAAGTTAATGGAAACACCGTCAAATACTACTTCTCGGAATTTACATGTAAACCTTTCTACTGGTTTCGATTTTGTCCCTAATTTAGAAACCCGCTGCAGTTTCACCATCATAGATTCAGCCATTCCCGATTCGTGGGATCTTTTAGACCCTGTTCAAATAGAAATCTAAACAAATTATAGCCAACGCCCAGATGTCAATTTCACCCTTCGTCCCTTTTGCCCCAAGTCAGTCAGCCGCAGCGTGAAAACAGGCTAGCCATGTTCATCTGGAAAGAGAACCACTGACTGGTTGTGACTTGTTTTCCGATCACCGTTTTGACCTTACTTTATAATAGGATTTAAATTTCTTCCCTGATGTTTCTGCGAAAAGAATTTTTAGGTAACCAGCATCGCAGCATCGTACACTTCGGATGAGTACTACAAAAAAACTGCGAGAACTGAAGTTAATCAATAAGAAGGGTCCCCAAATACCCATCCAGCATCTGCATGGTTATTTTGCAACATCTTTATGATGTCTTACCAGGAGCGACACGAAAGGACGTATCCTGTTATAATATATTACCGTAGGTTCGATCTCTCGTTCATGGTTACGACCCCACGTGGTCAAATTTGGAATGACTGATCGTAACTACTTTCTAGGATAACACACATTGAAAATACGCCGTATAGGTTTTAACCTAATAGACACATTATTATACCAATCCGGGAATGCGGCACCTCCGCTTGCAACAGCGTTCCACGAACGTGAAATGGCGAAGCAGGTTGCAACTGCAAGCCAAGGTCAACTGAGGCAGAAATTGTGTGTTTCGCCGCCCGACTTAAAGCCAGTTCACACGCTTGCGGAAAACTGATGCCTTTTAGTGGAGCTCTGGTAAAATAAGATTCTAGAGATTCTGGCATGTATCTGAGAAACGAAACCGGCAGCTTCTCTCCTAGATGGCCTTGTGACGAGAGATGGAATATGAAGCAATAATTACAACATGGACAGTCCCACGTCTTACGGACGTGTATATATACTCCTATAGTCCTACTTAATGTTATTTGTCATATGCCGATTTCTGTTTACCAAAGTGTCCAATATACCACCCTTCCTGTCTAAAATGCCGGACCTCTAATTTACGCAGATCTCTATTAAACGCCGGTTTTTTTGTTGTTAGCTAACTTGTTAAAAGCCAGAGTAATTTATTACGCGTTGTTCCACCCCATGGCTAATTTTTTATGGCTAACGACATGCCGTGGGGCTTGAAAAATTCACTGATACTGTTTCTTCCGAAAGATCATCCATGCCACTTACTTTGTTTGTTTATTTTGAAACTTTATGGAATTACGTACTAAGCCAAATTTAGTGCGTGTGCAACGCAATATAGGGTGCACGACCTGCTTGACAAGCATAACGCCGGGTCCCTGATAACCGACGGCCTCCATCTGACGATAAGGTATCAAGCTCCTGGAAAAAATAAACACCGGGGGCGTCTATAAAAGAAATACTATAGCAACAGAGAAGGCTACCAATACCGAGGTGTTCGACAAACCCGGAAATAACGTACGAGACTGGCAAATCCGAAATTACTACAGTAGAGTTGCAGATTTACATTGGATTTGCAGAATTGCATTGATTTAAAGATTTCAACGGATTTGCGCAGGTTTCCAGGGATTTGCACGGAATTGCAAGATTTTTACGAATTGCAAGATTTGTGCAGATTAGCAAGATTTGTACGGATTTTCACGGTTTCGCTCGGATTTGCGGATTTCATTTAGATTTGCTGATTTGCAGCGATTTGTGTGGATTTCCAGATTTTATTGGATTCGCAAGTACATTTGCATATTTCGTGTTGATTTGCAGGATTTATTGAGATTTGCAGATTTCACAAATCCGAAATCCGAGAGCGCACGAAATTTCAGCCCTTGTCGGATCCCGCCACCACCAATACCATACTATATGTAGCACCACCTATTGTTCCTTGTGCCAACTGAATGCAGAAAGGAAGGGAGGGGGGGGGGGAGGGGAATCTAAGTTGTGATCCTTCATTATAATGCAACACGTCAATACCTCTCATGGGTCGTTATGATGAAGCCGGCCTGACCACGTCCACGACCTCTTCGCCCCCCGTAGCCTGACTGTGCGTCACAAACACAACATCGATCTCCTCTGATTCCATCCATCAACAGCTTTCTCGGCACTCGAAATTAAATCAATTCTCTCCTAAAAATAGATGGGAAGCTGCTGGCACTTACTTCTGGACACACTTCTTACTGCTAACCAAAACTCACTCGCAAACAGCAATGGGGGTTTTGTGTTCCGTCGCCGCTCATAAACCGGAAGTAGGAGGCGCTGCAAACTCGCATTGCTACCGGAACCGGAAAGGGCGTGGTGGCGGCACGTCCATCCAGTCGTCAGGCCTGCTTCCCATAAAACAGTTTTTCGACTGGTTGTTTATTGTGTCCTTACTGGCTGACAGCCCGTCAAAAACGACGTGTCCTAGTTTTAAAGGATTGAATCGACAAAGTAAACAGCTTTCCCACTGTTAAGGAAGATACTCACCAAAACTTTAGGAGCGTTGCGAGCTTGGCTTGGTTGTTTGCAGCGTTGGTCTGGAGAGCGTTTGACGCGTTCAAACTTGGGTTTGTACACACCGACGCTGGAAACGCCACTTTGTCTACAAACAGGACGGCTGACATCAACTCCTGTTTGACGTTGTTGAACTGCGTTTTGTTGATCGCCTGTACGTTCTCAAACAATAATATCAAGAGACGCTCCATTAAGAAAGACATTGAAAGCGGTAATTGTTGTTCCAACAGAACTGAAAACATGTGGTTAATTTCCCCATGACGCTCGTATTGCTCTCACTGATAAAAGACGGGCTGCACGAAAGGGGTTTAAAAAAGGATTAAACTCTAGTGAATTTTTCGTGAATCTTTACGACGTGTTGATTTTGTTGGGCGAAGGTGCTAAAAGCAAATATTTACGTTTTGGTTAATGCTTCGTGTTTATGCGTACAGATACGTGGCTTGACTGCGGTACAGAGGGCCTCCTATTGGCTGCAGCTAAGGCGTAGCGCCAACGGCGCGCTTCAAATATGAAATTTTCCAAAGCCATCAAAGCAACGCTAGGAGCCGAGCTTCGGCCTGGCGTTTGACGCGTTGCCTAGCAACGAATGACGTTGCAGCGTGAAGCCAAGCTCGCAACGCTCCTAAAGTTTTGGTTAGTATCCTCCCTTACTTTCTTTGTATTCTTTGTATTGCCTTAAACTTTGGGAGCGTTACTTTGCTGGCTTTCAACTTGGAGAACGTTACTTTGTCTAACATCGCTTGCTTTCGTGACTTCGTCAAACGACTGATTGTCTTGATCGTTGACGTCATGGATTTCTTTTAGTTCCTTCCCCAACACTTTAATATGGCTCGTGAGATCCTCATTTTGGCTCCCCTGAATCTGCAACCGACGGTTCACAGTAGACTGAAGTTGGGCGTTGACGTTCGCGTACGTGTTATATAGAAGACGAAATATTTCGTTTGTTACTAATTGTTACAGGGCATCGACACGTTGCCAGCCGCTCACCCTATTCTTTTTCAGATTCCGCTTCTGATTCTTTATTACCGGAACTTAGAGGCCCATGGTCCATGGGCCTTTTTCTTTGCTACCGTGTCAAGAATGAACTCGCTCGCCCGCTTTCATTGCTGCTGTTTCGTTGGGCGGTGTTGCTGTTGCTGCGCAGGGTTTGCTGTATGATAAACTCGTTGAGACATTGAGCGCTGCCACCGCCAATCATCAAAGTTATTCCTCAGCTTACAATGAATTTACGGATCCCTCATTGTGACTTCATTGCTGCAGCATCGGCCCCATCGGCTCTTTTTGGCGGTTTTTCGGATGATTTCACAAGCTAAAAATGACGGACCTTCAGTTTTTCCTTGCTAGAAGTATGTGTGTGAACACAATTATGAATGGCGGTGATTGTCGTCATACCTTGGAGTAATTAACTCACTTCGTTACGGGAGGCATTTGTTCGTACCCAGAGCAACACGCAGCGGACGAGCGTAATGCTGCATGGTTATGACCTCATCACAACCTGTGCATCTCGTGGTCTAACGGCTGCAAGCTTGGAGTACAAGCAGGAAGGAAACAGATGTTATGATCGTGCTATCACCACGACCACAACAATGGGCAATTCGCTGTTGTTCGAACGATGTTGTTTTGTTCTTCATAAGTGGGCGCGTCAAAGCGATCATGTGACCTACTCAGCCAATAGATAGTGGTCCCTGAGCGACAGTAGGAGTTTATCCGATGGTGACACAGAACGTCTCTACAATGCTAAACGAAGGTAACAAACAAGAAATTAACGTATTTAACTTAAAACTAATTTAACTTAAAAGTTAACTTAAAAACAGCGTAGCAATACCTTGACAAAGCATGCATGATGGTGAACCAATGCTGATGCCTACGCTTAAGCATCGAGTCCATTCCTAAAAGACTAAAGCATGACGTCAGTTCGATGGACGTGGCCAAATCGGGTTGGGTCGACTGTTGATCGTTTCGATTAGTTTAGGCTTTACTCGTTGTTGCAAGGTGTGGAAGGTAGCCACTGGCATACCTGAATTAAATTAAAGTTGATCAAGCAAAAAAATGTTCAAAATTTGAGTTTATGGACACGTATAACAGTAATTAGACATTTTAAGTGTTAGGGAAGCTAGGGATTGGTGAATGTGTTATACCCTTAAATCATGTTTTTTTTCCTGCACCAAAACTACCTAAAATCTTCATACAAAAAGCAAACTAAATGAACTAGTAAACTAATAAACTTAAATTGCTGAACAAATGAGAATAAAGGCATTGTGTTAATGCTAGGCCAAACCCAGATCACGTACATGAATGATCGCATAAACGCCGAATTTTTCGCGATGGAGTAAAGCTAAATACCTCCCTGGACAGAAGTAAAATTAGAATTATAATCTTCCTTTTTTTATCAAATTATTTTTAACAGTCTGTGGGCGTTTAATAGGCGATGTACGTTAGTAATAATAATGACAAAACTAAATAAATATGGTACAAGGAAGAAAAAAAACACACAACGATTAAAATATTTTCAGCTTAAAACTTTAAATTCATTTTCAAGTGCCACAGTACCGATAGTCAGTAGCCACCTATCAGACATTCTAGAATTGATTAATTTCAGTAATATCTTTTATGTAGTTGGGTATTATTGGTAAATTAGCTGCTAAGGACCCGAATAAGATTATTTTGTGTATATGTGGGGTTCAAACATAAAAGTTGTTCCTGGAGACAATTAAGGATCCACAAGATCGTAAAAAAAAACGCACTGCAATTAATTTTCGAAAACTATGACGCTCTTGGTCACAATACAGCAAGATTTATTAATTAAAAACGTCAAAAAATTGGCAACTGACGGCCTCACTGCACGCCATCTTGAAACTTTCTTCAAGTTGGCGTGCAGTAAGGCCGTCAATTACAATTTTTTGACGTTTTTAATTAATAAATCTTGTTGTCTTGTGACGAAGAAAGTCATAGTTTTCGAAAATTAATTTGCAATGTGTTTTTTCATGATGAAACAAACTCCAGGAACAAACTTTTTTATGTTTAGCTGCTAAGGAAGTAGCTGCATTTACGCAGTTTTTCTTTAATTCTTTAATTGTGGTCAAACTAGTTTTTATCTGGGTAAACGCACGACGCCAGTAGAGCAAGCGTAGCTAGCGTTTTCAGTTAGTCCGATTACATAACCACACAAACTAGCGAAAATAAAATATTACAAAATAAATTATAAGAAAATATTCGAAGTATCCAGCAATACGGCGAACACACAAAAACCTGCTGAAGATGGTTTGTTCCCCATTCTTCTACTGGATTTCCTTGTGCAACCGTCCATCGGTAAATCTTTGCTGCCTAAGTGACGGTAATCGTCGGCAATGTGACATTTAAGTCGGAGCTGAGGCAGCAGACTAGCATTTTGGCGGCAAAGCCACTTTGAAGCGAAGCGGATGTGACGTGTTTGACGCCGAAGGAAGGAAACCAGGATGGAGGTCGGCATCTAATCGATTTCCTCCAGCTCGGGTTCGACGTTGCCATCACGTGCGCCTGAAGGGCAAAGAAAAACCGCATCCAGTTTGTAATATTTACTGTTGTGCAGCCCGCTACAAAACGTAAACAAATATTAAAATGAGAATATACCTTCATCTGCAGTTAACCAATTAGGAACCACTAAACGACAGCAAACAACCAATCACGTCTGTTGAAGACTGATAAAAAGAACACGGGGTATTTTATAAGATAATATTGTCACCTTCGGCTCTCCGTGTTGTTTTTACAGTTGAATCTTCGAATCTTCGAGGTCTCCGCCACGTAACGCAAGCACGACAGTCCTCCCTAGTACGCCTAGCACACTTGTAAACAAATACGACGTATCAGATCATTGCTCGTCATGTCATGATACGGCTTCCCAGCAACACTCGACTATTCGTTGGTTACCATGGTAACAGAACGATCAGCCAGTCAGACTGAGGCTAAACTGAGTAGCATCTTTCCGCCAGAATGTCAAAAAAAAAAAAACACCGAATAGTTCTCATAATCGCCACTAAAATTTCAAGAATAAAGTGTGGCAGCAGAAGCAACCTCAGTGTGTAAAACGTAAACTGTGGTAGCCTACCTGAATTAAACGTTAATAGTTAAGTAAACTATGAATAACTGTCTTAAAACTTAGTAATGTTACGGATAAAGTTATATTTTAAATGTAAGAAACAACATTTTACCTAAACATAACACACATTAATTTGAAGCACCCTGACGGGAAGTAACGCTCGTTCTACAACAATCGTCTATTTCATGGTGAGTTAGTTTCGGCAAGTTTGTGATGGTTCGTTGGGAAAACAAAACTGCTTTATACATTGAGGCGGAGGTAGAAAATACCATTCGTGTAAACACAAAACGAACCAATGACTGCATTTAGCGACAATTTGTAGACTTCTGTGCAAACAGGAGTTAATAATCAGGCGAGAAACTCACTGCTGTATAACTATAGGCAGTATTAAGCTTGTAGCACACTACTCCGTTCCGTCACGTTCCGTCAGTCCGTCAAATTTCTGTTTGGATTAGAAGCATGTAAATTGGAGAAGCCGTGTATACTGCTCCGTCCCGTTCCGTGACGACCCGTCGCCTGACGGATCGGATTGTCGAGGCAGAATTCTTTCAGTCAAAAACTGATCGCATCAGAGAAGTGTACGCACCTGCCGTCAGCCAATGGCCGTCGTTGTCCGTCACGCGCCTGCGCACAACGCCTTTCCCCTAATAAATACAGATGTGAACCTATTTCAGTTGCCTTCTGGACTTAATGTCATCATGCCCGAGCGTATATTTAATTACCTACTTAAGGTCAGTATACAAGTCCGTCTTCATTTGTATTGCCAATTTGGGTGCGATCAAATTTAAAAGCTCAGCAGAGCCTGCTGAAACGGTTAGCGATGGAAGCAATGTGCGCTGGTCCATCCGTTGCCTTCAGTCGTCGGAACGGGACGAAACGGAACGGAACGGAACGGACTAGTGTGCTTCAAGCTTTATGCAATATGAAACTTCTATTTTAAAGTTATTTTAAAGAAGACGGTATGTTCTCGTTAAAAATACCACTCGAGCGTAGTTTAGGTATCGATAAAAAAAAAATAACCTACGCTCGTACGGTGTTATACTGATAAAATTTAATGGTGTCAGTGTTAAATGCTTTATTCAAATTTCAAACAAGAAAATGTCAAGAAACAAACTTCAGGGTCCGAATTTAGTTGAAGAAATAGCACAGAACGCTCAAACTGTATAGTAGTTGTCTTTACATATTTAAAATGCTAAGATGTCTGTCTATGCTTATGTTTTAACTCGATTTCTTTTGATCTGTTGCCATGTAGTGTAGTTAGAATTGCGGCATTGTTCGAACGAAACCAAGAAGCGTTGAGAAAATTATTATTTGGACCAGAAGCTAATAAACGCATACACGTGTACCGGCCTACATGTACGGCAATAGTCAACTCGCGGAGCCAGTACTCCTTAGTGCACCTTGCCGATAAGATAGCTGTTGCGCGCCGCTAATTACCGAGCACACATGGTTTGAGTTTGAGTTTGAGTTTGGAGTTTGAGTTTGTTTGAAGTTTGAGTTGTCCAAGCTCCAACAGCCAGGTAACGAGCGAGTCCTATTGTTAAACCGGTTGGAATCGGACGACGCCTGCTTGCCAGTCACGTGACGTAAAGCCTTGGGCAAGATCCATTGTTCCCCACCAGAATAAATACCAGTGGTCAAACGATGGATCGCCAGTTGGTACTGGAGGTCGAACTAAAAATTTGGACCTCTGGAGCCTACGTGGGTCTGTAAAGAGTAAATTGGAATTGAGCACTGCCTTGAAACTAATCGTCTACTTCTTTAGCACTTTACACAGTTCGTGGTAAGTGCCCATGATGCAACTATCTCTTCATATTCCTTTCCTTGCCACAAGGTCAGCTGGGAGAGAAGCTGTGAGTTTCGTTGCCCGGATCCAGGTTAACTGATTCAGCATGGCCGGCATCTTGTTTTACCAATGCAATGCCAAAAGGCGTCAACTTCCGGCACGCGCGAGAACTGGCATCGAGTCAGAAGGCGAGACATGCGATTTCTACATCAGTGGGCTGCTTTACTGCTTCACGCTTGAGGAATGCTGCTGCACGTGCAGATGCCGCATGCCTGGACTAACCGTAGTATGAGTGGTATTTTTTTTTTGCACTGGGTTAAAACCTATTCAGAGTATTTTTAACGTGGGCTATTCCAGAAAAGAACCAGTAGTTACAATTTCAGTCGTTCCATCTTTTACCGCATGGGGTCGCAACCCAGAACAAGAGATAGCACAAGCTTTAGCTTTTGGCGCGCACCCAGCCGCAACCATGGTGTAAAAAGGAGACAAGACAATTTTACTAGGCAAATCCCATAGGAAATTCCTAGGTTCTTTTACATGCCACAATGGACATGTGCACGAGACATCTCAGGGCCCTTCTCTTGCCGAAAATAGCAGGGCTAAGGCCGAACTAGTTTCCCGGGACCTCTGACTCGTGAGACGGTGATGCTAACCATCATCAGGCCTCTCACCTTGCGCCAAGGGATGGACACGCCCCCCCCCCCCCCCCTTGCGGGCTCTCCTTTATGACGTTCCTGTTTCGACGTAGTACATTATTTTACCCCCGTTTTTTTCTGCTTTCTAATGCATGCGTAGAAGCCAAGTTACCTTTTAAGTAAACATAAACCAAAGGAATTTTCTTCAAAGGGACACCCAGCCTGTCGTCACAAACCGGAATGATTCTCGTATTTTAACATCACAATTTATAATTTTCTAGGCTAGTGTCTTATAATTTTGCTTCAGCGATCTATTGGAATAATTAATTTTAATTTTTGCCGTATTACGCTTTTAGATTTTTGATCTGATGGTAATTATTAGCAGATTAGTACACGCACCCACAGAGATGAAACGTCATGGTTATTGCAAGCGCGCAAAGCATCATATAGTTACGGGTCGTTCGTTAATAAAGTTCCATTATATTCAACAAAAAATCTCCTAGGCGCCACATTTAAAAAAGGATTTTTAGCTAGAGAAAGACTGACGGTAAGGACATAGACCTTTGGGGCCGTACTTTATGTGGAGGATCGAGAAAAATGGCGCTGGGAGGTATATCCTTTAAGAGTGTTTGGAAAGTCCAGCTATTGTAGTATGCACACATAATTGCTGGAATTCCCGTTCACCCAAATGATGCAGTTTATGTGCTGCTACCACGGCCGCAGCAAGTTTGCGCCAACCCCCTGGCAACATTCCATCCAAGCGCCACCCCACTGTCCTTGCCTTACCCCTTAACCAATGTCGACGTGAAATTCATAAAAAAAATTATCGTAGATAATATCCCGAACGCAAGGGCAGTTATCGATAATTTTGTTGGAACACGAAAGTTTTTGCTCCCATTAAACTCGTGAATGCTTGTGTTGGCTAATTATTAAGATCACGAGCCAAGAAGTGGTGAAGGAGCTTATTGCTAACACATGCACGAGCAAGTTTGAGGCAGCAAAAGCTTGAGTGTTCCAAAAAGACCGATAACTATAATAACCGTCGCAGGAGGAGCCAGTGTCGTAAATAACGGGGGGGCAAGAACGAGCCGAAGGGGCGTAAAAGTCAAGGTAACAAATCTCAGTAATGCCAAAGTTTAAAAAGAACAAGAAATAGGGAGTCAGGAATCCTGCGTCATTCATTTAATACAAACCCACTCTCAAAGTTTTTCAACGAACTGATTACTCGCCAGTCGCAATGGTGAACCGATTTTTTGTGTTGGGGATTTGAGTCTTGCTATACAGCACGGCCTATATTTTGGATGCGCAAGCATGGCGTTTGTATTAGTGTTTATACGCCCATGTGTTCGTCCCCTGGTTGTATAGTTTTATTGTTCTTGAAAAACGAAGTTGACGCACGTTTTCTAGCAACACCATCATCGACTTTCCTTGTTTTCTTCACTCTCGTTTTCTCAACCACGCATTATTAATCTTCCTTTCCATTCATAAGTTCTTATGATATTGCAAGAATTTATATATATAATACGCTTAGGTTGGGCAAGCAAATTCATCATTATTATGCACGGGAGGGGAAGCAGGGACGGGGATATTCAGACCACATAATAGGGGAATCCGCGTCCGGGGTGAGGGGGGGGGGGGAGCAGGCGGTGCGGGACGGAAAAGGGGTTACGGGATGGGGGGGGGGGGGGAAATCTGACCAGTCTATGGCAGAGTGTAAGTGATAGGCCGCGGAGGCAGGGGGCAGTTGATGCCCTTTTTATTCCATACTGCCCACTACAGTATTTTGCTCAGGTAAAGCGGGAACTGGCTAGACCGGCGTAACGGCGTATGTTACGCCGGGGGGACAGCTAGTGTCAGTAAACATGGTGAGATTGTATTCAGGGTGCAACTGAAAGGTCTGGTCAAACTTCCAGGGTGTAGCCCATTATCCAAAAAAACAAGACTAAAAACCCGGAAATGCACATGTCCGGAAATGCAGGTATCTTTTGCTACAACCCCCCCCCACCCCTCAACTTAGGGATAAAAGGGTGAAATCTTTCATAACATAACTTTCCACCTAATCCATCCAAATCAATACAGGCTAGTACATCATTTTGACAATTCCAGTGCTTTGAGTTATTGTTATGATGAGAGCTCAAAACGTTGTAGATGGGGTAGTATGGGGATGCGGAGCAAGTAAGACAGTCTTTACTGAAACAAACTTTACATCACCAATCACTACAAGTAACTAAAGGGTCTAGCCAAACCTTAATGACGGATCCTGGTACACATCAAAACAAGACAAAAGACCAAGGAAAACCTTCTTTTTCAAGTGGCATAACTCCAGTAAGCCTTTCTGGCTAGCTATTCTGCAAAGCAGATGTTGTGGCCAGAAATGACAACGAAAACATGGCCACCCAGATACAACATAACTGGCATTGCTTGGAAACATTAATACAGCCTAACGTGTGGTAGTGCATCTCTTTCTTTCAGTAAAGCTACTTAAGAATCCCCCCTTCCCCCAACTACCGCCCCATCCACACAGAGTTGCGGGATATCAAATTACCATTTACATTATGAAATAATGAAATGACAATTAGGTTTGTTTTTATTGTATTGGTTTGGGAAGAGTAGGTGGAGGTTAAAGGAAATTTCTACATTTTACCCCTAACTTGGGGGACTGCTTTAACTAAAAACTCGTGCGCATCCCAAGGTTGAGATTCATTCAGACTGAAAAAAGGAGGAAAATAGATTAATTTTGGAGGTTTTTAGGTGTTTTTAATGCATTTTTAGGTAGGTTACAAAGCTCAAAAAGGAGGAAGAAACTCATCCGCGATTTCCGGACCCATTGTTCATAATATTTGTTTAGTTTTTTATCAGGATCCAGACCTTTCACTTACACCCTGTATAGCTTAATTGTGTATATCCTAATATACGGTACGAAGTTGCATATACATTGGGAGGGTGTGGGGGATATAATTTAAAACGGCACTGAAAAAACAAAACATATTCTTGTGCACGCTACTGCCCGAAGCGGGCGTAAAAATGTTTAATTTGGCCCCCCCCCCCAGTAAAAATATTTATTTACGCCACTGAGGAGGAGTATTTAATTAGAGTGTTGTGAGAACTAGGTATCACTTTATTAATAAATTACTTACAATCATTTATGGGCGTGTATAAGAATTTCCACATTTTATATTTACGGTTTGGTTTAATTAAATATTAGGGAGTGTATTATTTCGTGGCTTACGAGATGTAGCCATCGCTTTAGCTCCTATGAAGCGTATTTATTACGGAGTACTGCACGACTTACAGCAGGAATAAACGAATCGGGCCTAACGACTAATTCTGTCGCCATTTGCAAAAGTTAGCACCAGAAGTCGTTTTTAGCAATCAAAACAAAACAATTGCAACCTAACCTAAAACATGTTTGACATGCGTAAATCAGTTTATCATTCTTCCATCAGCATTTAATTAAGCCGTTTTAGAACGCTGAATTGTGCGATTCTAATTTTGTGTGGTGCCAACTAGTTTTGGTTCCTGCTTATCATTTTGCACAAGAGCGCTTGTCACTTATTAATCGCCCACTTGGTAAACGATTCCCAGTGTTGATCAGAATAAGCGGGCAGTCATTGACTGGTATGTCAAAATATCCCTTGATCATTGGTACAAAAACCGAGGGAAATACACGAAATAATAATTATCATTTAGTATAGCAGTTATGCATTGTTGACACTGGCTGCTAACGTGGCTAGTGGCCAATAGGCCAGTGCGTCCACGAAATCTTCAACTGTCTAGGACCAAAATAATGGTAGCCTACAGCGAGTTTACCAATAGCAGCTTGTAGTGTCCTATCTGGGTAGGCCTAATACAGATTACAGACGGTAGTGGGTCACTCTTCCAGGTCCATGACTCTCTTGACCGACTCCACTACACACCCACGACTCACCAGAGTCCCCCCGAACTGTTGACCCATGTCTCATTAATAAGGGCCAAAATGTTCATCATCCACTTCCAGTAGAACTTTCAAACAATCCAACGAATAACGACGTAGTAAAGAAATAATATTTTTAGGATGGTAGGAAGAAAAAACAGTTGCACAATTAAATAACTGAACCGTTAAAAAATTTAATATTCACAACAATTACCGTGGGTCGGCATGGATGAAGGCACTGACCCATAAAACATTGTGACCCATATTCCCCATGTGTGATTCATCTTCCCTAAGAAATAAAACTGAAACAGTCATACAGGAGAAGTACAAGTCAATTATTTACTTTCAGGCTATTTAAAACTTTTGTTGCGTTGCTTGTATTTCATTATTGGTGCCCGTCTTGGGTACCCCTTGTAGATCGGCGCTCTTGGCCACTGCTCATCCCGCCACTTCTTACAAAGGGCTCTGCCTCGTTGTGGAACACGAGGTTCACGTGAATGAAGTGCCAAGAGCGAGCCAAACGTCGTTGTGTTACAATAAGTGGGATGTTCCCCTTTCTCTTGTTTTGGCTTCGTCTCCTTCCTTTGTCTATTTCTGGCTCGGCCTTGTCCTTCAGCTTCCCTCTTAGTGACGTCATGTGGGAATGAGGGAAGGTAACGAACTGATTGCAACCATCTCTCTCTGGGAGTCATCCAACTCTCAACGTAGTCGTTTGCCAGCCAATCCCCTACCACCACCCTCCCCACCACCCCCCATTTCTTTTTCTTCTCTGTGTCTGAGTAAAAAATTTTACAATTTTGGTTGTTTTGAACGCTCTCGTACGATACGAGCCCGGCTGCAAAACGTCTGCCAGTTCACTAAATTTTTGCAACTCTTCACAGCTGCGTGAAAAAACTTGAGAGGAGGGAAAAAAGCACCGAAATGTGAATGAATGAATAAAAAGCCTGAAGGGTGCAAACACATTGCACCTTTCAGGCTTTTTATTCGTTCAATAAAGTTGAGAGAGCACGAATACAATGTTGGATTTCATTAATCGAATTCCACTCTTATGAAGGTTTATTTAGGAGGCGCAGTTTGGCATAGAATATGTGGGAGAGTGACATTTTTGCGAATGTACCCACCCCGCCCCAGGAACGTGGAAATAATTTTTTTTTCTAACAAACCTCCATTTACTTTTGAAACATGGCAGGCAGGATTGGCACACAGTCGTTAAGAAGGGGGAAAACTTCGGAAAAATGTTGTGAAATTTGTGTAAATACATTTGGTCCGATTAACGTCCTTATCAGACGTCTTACATGCCAAGAAGGGTAAAAATAGTCGACCGAGAAAATAGTTTTATCGCCAAAGAGCCAGGACTGGATTAAGGGGGGTGGTTTGGATGCACAGGGTCACAGGCCGAAAAGGGCCTCAACGGTGCCTCACGGTCACGAAAAACTAAAATAGTGTAGCCTACTATTTTAAATAATTTTTTTTTTTTTTA